>JACXGI010009181.1:0-13407 GCA_016801175.1 Esox masquinongy
TAATTTTCGGAGATACTGAATTTGGGATTTTCATTAGTTGTCAGTTTTAATCATCGCAATTAAATGAAATAAACATTTGAAATATATCAGTCTGTGTGTAATGAATGAATATAATATCCAAGTTTCACTTTTTGAATGGAATTACTGAAATAAATCAACTTTTTGATGATATTCTAATTATATGACCAGCACCTGTATAATGATACATAGGAAATAAACACTTACGGCCTAGATAAATAGTTTAAACATAATTTTCTTGGGTGGCCTGAGACTTTTGAAATGTACTCTATATAATTATAAATAAAGACTTTTAACTCAAGATTAACATTGCACCTTCATATTCACCTACATGTAACTTAGACACTTAGCATTCTTGTCCCACAATGGCAATGACTTAAATAGAATGGAAGTTGAATAGTCTTGAAAAGTGATGTTGTGTATATAGTATAATATTGTGTTTTGATTGGTCTGTGACAGTCACCACTCTCCATTGATAGGCAGTAAGATTTACAGTTTGAGGTGACAGTGTAAAACCGTGATGATTAGCAGGGATGAGGATTGTTTTGAGCCCACCCCTTAACTACATAAACAGTCATTGGTCTGTCATTGTCAAATCAGAGTTGTGACATCATGCAGTGAGCCAAAGGTACCATCCCACCCAAACAGGCATTCAAGGCATTTGAAACAGCTCTTTATCATAACCCCAACCCATTTTCAGTTTCAGAGGGATATATTTGCATTCTAGTGTGGAAATACCATTACACCAATAGAAAAACACTGTTTTTGATTACACTCGGCCTTTAATGTCATCAGTTGACAATGTATTGCCAAACCATATGTACTTGTAAGTGGATTATGTGGTTCAGAGTGAGGTTAGCTTTCAGAGCGCTACAGTTTACATTACAGTAATTGTCATCCATACACAACCGCAAAAAAAAAAAGCAACCAGTGGTAACACGTACTGTGTGAATGTGTACTGTACAATATTCTCTCTATAGATACTGCACACACGGTGCACACACAGTGCACATGCTCACAACCACACCAAGTGGTTCCATCTGGCTGGCTGCGATTCCACTTCTCCTTTGTGGCGTCATGTGATCGCTCCTACCGTGCACCAAGTGTATACATGGAGTAGGCCTAAGCATTTCCTAATCATAGTTCTCCCAGAAGCAGAAAAAACATGGTGGCAGTTTGGTGCCACAGGTTAGTATCTGACTTGTTGTCTAAACAGTAGTTCCTGTATGGGAAATGTATATATCTCAGGGATTCTTGATTTTTTTTATTATAGTTTATTAAGTGTTAGATCCTAAATTGAATTCTAAATGTGCAGGAAAAAGCTAGGTAGGCCTTTTTAAGGGCTCATTATACAGCTCTGGAAAAAATGAAGAAACCACTGCTCCTTTTTTTTCCTTTCCAAAAAAGTTGAAAAGGAAAGTTTTGAGTGAGGAACAGAAGCATTCAATTTGCAGTGGTCTCTTAATTTTAATCCTTCTGTTCCTCATTCAAAACCTTCCTTTTCGACTTTTTTGGAAAGGAAAGAAAAAGGTGCAGTGGTCTCTTAATTTTTTCCGGAGCTGTATGTAGTGCAACATGACTACACATGGTTTGTAGTTCTCTACCTTTAAAAGATTTAAACAAAAAATGCTGAAATCGCAGTGTTCACAGCTATAGACTGTCAACTTCAATCTCTGTCTGATTAACATAGGATATACACATTGGTCCAAATATGTTTATTTAAATTATGTTTTCATTATAAAGACGCTGAGGAAAATTGCTTCTCAGCTGACACAGTAGTCTAAGGCACCAAGCTGACCATAATTTATATCTCTGAACAACTGTAATAAAAATAGGATTTGAATGAACTTTCCAAAAACATATTACCAAGGCTATCTGTCTCATGGATATGGGTGTAGTATGTTGAAGCAGGTCGCGGGTTACATAGTGCTCTGGGCCAAACGCTCAGCATTTTGTGTAATTATGATATCATCCTTTTAGTTATGCTGTCATATAGCCATGGTTTCCCTAAACAAACAAAAAAGACTGCCTATGACCAATTTGCTAATTAAATCACTATCGACTGCTTGTCATTTAAAAGAATACTGAATGCTTGTTTGATATGTTGTCTACTAAACAGCAATATTGAGGTTATCAAGAAATCACTAGTCTGACAGTTGTGTCTGCTTATGTTTGCAATAGATTATTGTCACAACATATAAACAACTAGTTTTTTTTATCTGCTAGCGGAAGCCGAGTCACAGAGTGGTTGAGCGCTGAGTAGCAGCTCTGTGACTGAGGGGAAGTGGCCAGTAGACTGGCATACCGCAGTTTTGCTGGACCCCCACGCAAGGTTGGAGTGAAAAAACACAAATGATCGCCACCACTGACAGAGTATGGGATAATAGCGTTGCATATTGTACAAGGAGTTTTCAATGCAACAGCGTCCTAAGCGGCAACCGTGTTTTTCTTTTTTTTTTAGATTAGGTCCTTGCCATTGTCCTGGCCTACACCCTAAAAAGAAAGCAAGCATGTGCCCCCCACAGCTGCCTTTTTCTTGTCAGAGCGCTTGAAGCTGTTAGTAGGAAGTGCAAGGCTCAGGCAAGACTGGATGTATTCAGTGTTCCCTGACATGATCAAATGTGAGAAATGTCGCTCCACTTGATGCCTCTCCTCGCAGTATTTTGATTCGCTAAATTCAAAAGACGACAAATACGCATCCAACTTTGGTCAATTTCGAACGGTTCGTGTTCCAGGCTAATAGGCCGTGAGTAATAGCCTCAAGATGACCTTAAACAGATCTTGAACAATACCCGTATCTGAGGACAACCTGAGTCACTAAACTTTAAAGGTGCACTATGCAACTTTAACTCCACCTATCGGCAGTGAGTTGAATATTGGTTCTACAACTCCATTAGGATCTGACACTATCATTACTAACTACGAGTATACTGACCGGTCTGAAGCAGTGTCACCTCCAACAATCAATACTGGAAAAATGAACATAGACTTTAGTTTCAAATGGGGTTAAAGTGGATGTGCCCTTTCCATAACTACGGAACACAGAATTTCCATGGAACACAGAATAAACAAAGTAAACAGCTAAACCAATCCAAATGTCATCTGGGCTATCTATTGCGTTAGATGCATTGTCATATTTCAGAAACTCGTTGAGGGCTATCTAGCGAACATGAAACCATAATCGTGCTAGCTATCGCTAGTTGGAACAATAATATGTCCACTTTGACCAGTGTGCAATATAATTGCTTCTTCCGAGCAATATTAGCTGATGCGTTAGGTTTGGTCAAACAACCCACAATGCATGTTAATTTTTTTTACATTTTGCAGAGAACACCAGGCTGTAACACTATTGTCCAGCAAGAAATGGAATGAAGGAGTGTCTGCTCGGACACAACTCAGCTTGCTAACGTTAGCTAATTGTCTCGATCAAAGACTTTGGAGAAACCTTCCTAAAACGTATCTGCGCTCTTACAAATAAAATAAACAAGAAAATTGAATGATTTCCTATGTAGTATAATTGTGTCTCCGTCATCATCAATCTAGAAACTTATACATAGTTTTCCTTGGCTATCTAGCCAACTAGCTAAATGAGGTGATGTAACCTACTTGTTGAGTAGAAAGGTGGCCAACTCTGCATCACTGTTCACACAAACTTCAACTCTCACCATCAAATGCAAAATGTACCCTTGTTTTACTCCATGCTTTGTCTTATGCTCGCGTTGCTTCTGTATATTTTAGTTTCTGGAGCGTTCAGTGTAGGCTACACGAACCCAAACAAAGCTTGTCATTGGCCTTCACCTCACACACTTTCAAGGAAGTACACGCCTACGAATGTCCCGGCCTTCTATGTTTTACTTGCAACCTTGGCACTCGGCATAGTGTCAGTCCTGACACTCTGCCAGAGACTGTTGCTGCATTGGGCACCTTTAAACTCTTCACAGGCAGATTAGGAAATGGGGAGTAGGGTAACTGCTGCCTGCCGCTAAGGAATAGACTATTGGGTGTATGAAAACGACCGCCTGGCTGATCCAGAAAAAAGGATTCAATATCTGAATAAACTTTGCAAAAAAATTAAAAACAGAATGGGTAGTCCTTGCATTATTTATTATTTTATTGACTATATTATACATCCTCTACAGTTGGTGTGTCTAAGGACCATGTGATACAGTCCACATCTCCTAGTTGTCGCAAACTCTGATTATGTGGTTAAAGTATCCCATTGCTTGCTCTTGTGATGGTGCGAGTGCGATGCGTGCGTAAAAATGAGGCCAGAAGGAAAGGAAAACGAAAACAAGCAATAACAGTCCAATTCTTAATCTATTATTTTTTTCAGAAAAACTGACAGCACCTCACGGCAGGCATGTACTGAACAACAGTCCGTGAGGCACAGTGGCAAACAAACGCCTAAATACACAACTAATGAGTGAGTGGGAACAGGTGCGTCCTCTGGGTGCGCTGCTGCCATCACTCTCCAGCCAGTGGTTAGTACACCGGTGGTTAGTACACCGGCGAGGTGTAGCGCCGGAGAGGAAGGGAAGCTGCTGTGCCGAGCGGAGCAGACGTTACAGCTCTAATAGAAAAACTTATACTTCTATAAGCCCTGAGTTCCAGAGAAAATTACTTGATACTGTGGCTGGTACTTAAATAATACACATCATCACAAACTAATCAGACAAAGGAATGGGATGCCATGTAATGTACTTTGACACACGTTGATAATGGCTGGTGCTCACAATGGCTGTCAAACTTAAATACTCCTCATTTGGTCTAGAAAACACAGTGGCTATGGAACGCCGTTTGGGCCTTTGTGTGTCAGAATTAACGCATGTTTGCAGGACTGTGGTCCAGTGCTTACGTTCCCTGCTCCATGCGCGTATCTTGCTCCCCGCTGGAGACCAGGGTTCAATACCCGTCTCTGCCCATCACCTCTGTGTCTCTACTTCATCTATCGCCATCTGATTTTGACTTTCAATAAGAACAAGTTTGCAAAAGTAAGGAAAATGAGTGTCCACCCTAGTTTTAATGAAAGTGAACACGTCCAATAGCACTGTTTGACACAGTCAATGAGAAATCATATAGTATAGAATGTTGTGTGCTGTTGTATTTGGGTTAGCTTTAGCTTGGAAACAGCCAGGCTTCTGTAGTCAAAGCTGCATCGGGCTCACGTGAACAATGTCAGGCCGGGGCAACTGAAATTCCTCCATTTCCTTATTGATAAAATTTGAGTTTAGCGAGTGCACTCGGTTTGAATGCGAACCGCTGCTGCTGTAAATAGTAAATTATTCTCCTCACGTTAATGAAAATAACGACTTGCATTCGGATGTAAACATGCATTCTAGCAAATCATCTAGCCCTATTGCTTAAAGCAAGAGATAATATTTTGTCAGGGCCCTGCACTGCATATGCATGTTTTCAACCTATGGCAGAGTTCAGTTAGCGTGACATTTTCCCGTTGCAAATGTGAACAGAAAAGTGTATTTACATATTGTGTCAATATTTTTTTTAAACGTTATTCGAATTGAAATCATTTAAAATTGCTGTTAGTGTGAATTATATATCCAGTCTGCCTCACCCCTCCCTCCCCCTCCCTTTACTTTCCATCTCTTTCTCTCTTTTTTGCCAAAGAGTTTACTGCAGTGTCCTTAAAATCCCTGTGTTTGTCCTGCGTCTCCTCTCCTCAACCCAGAACCGCTGCAGTGATTTGGGTGCTCTGTCGGAGCAAGGCGGGTGCACACTTTTGATGAGATGAGGGAGCGGGGTGGGGTGGGGTGGGGTGGGGGAGGGAGGAAGCGAACACAGTGATAGGTAGACAGTGTGATCCTCTTCCCCTCTTCCTCCCTTCTCTTCTCCTCGTCCCCTGTCCTTTCCTCCCCACTCTTCCCCTACTGCTCCCTTCTCCTCTCATCGCACCTCCCCACTCTTCCCCTACTGCTCCCTTCTCCTCTCATCGTTCCTCCCCACTCTTCCCCTACTGCTCCCTTCTCCTCTCATCGCACCTCTCCACTCTTCCCCTACTGCTCCCTTCTCCTCTCATCGCACCTCCCCACTCTTCCCCTACTGCTCCCTTCTCCTCTCATCGCACCTCCCCACTCTTCCCCTACTGCTCCCTTCTCCTCTCATCGCACCTCTCCACTCTTCCCCTACTGCTCCCTTCTCCTCTCCTCTCATCGCACCTCCCCACTCTTCCTCTCCTCCCTTCTTTTTTTCCTCCCGCCCCCTCTTCTCCCCGCTCCTCTTCTTTCCTCCCTCTTCTTACTTCTCGCCCCTATTCCTAAATCCTCTGCTGCCGCCGGTTTGACTCTCCTCTTTTTTTCCCCTCTACCGTTCTGATAGTGTGCATATGGATGAAAACTGGAAATACGCAGACGGCTGTGTTAGAGCGCGATGCACACTGTCCTAATCTGACCTGCACTCACACTGGCACAGTAGAGGGAGGGAGAAGAAGGGGGCTGACTGAGGAGGCGGAGACCCAAAGGCGTTCATACATTTTAGACGATTCTGCACTGCCTACGTTATCCAGTGTCCCAGTGTTGTGGATTCTGCCCACATGACTGGTTGTCCCTGGACTCCGGTTCCGTTTCACCCTGGGGATCAGTTCAGAAGCATAGCGTTGCCCTGCACTGACATACGCGACACACACAATGACTGTCTGGCTTGTTTAAGTTTGATCTCCCCTTTGCGGCAGCATGTCGTTTTTGGATGTTTCCAGGTGTTTACAAGTATGATTGACAGGTAGATGGGTGTGGTCCTGAAGTCTATGCCGCCAATTCAGGTCCGCATATACAGCTGCAGCGTGAGTTCAATTCCGACATGTCCAATAAGGAAAAGATGTAGATGAGATGTAGATGAGGAGGATGGTGGAACGGTGGCTGAACTGCTGATTGCTGGGAAGTGGTGTGGGGGGCTCCAGCGGTAATACTAGACCAGCCCCCCCGCCACTCCAGAGAACCTTTTCTCTCTCTTCTATTCATTCATTTGAATGCCCTGTAAATATAAGTACATGACTGTCACGCCGCAGTTCAGCCAAGTGAGTGAATGCACTTGCCCTGTTCTGTTTTATCACAGACCACTTTTATGTTGCCCATAGTTCCCCACTGAGGCTGCTGCTTATAGTGAAAGTAATTAGAAATGAAGTAGGTTTTTAATTAATATTGGCTACACAGTTCATTCAGGAATACAGTTGTAACAGAGTGTAATCTATTTCTAAGCATTGTTGAGATGATTAGTCATTCTGTGAACTGAGTGTTTGTATTGATCCACTTAGGACCTTTTTTTAAGTCCTCAATAGGTTTGCACATAATTAGACTATAATGACAACAGATTGGCATTTGAGATGTACCTGGGTATTCACAACCCCCAGAATGATGATTCCAAATCCTCTATCAATGAGTTGCACATTTTTTCTGTGGGTCTATATTTCTGGTGTAGGATAGGTTTCTCATTTTGATCTTGCTACAGCCTGAGAGCTGTAGCAAGATCAAATCTTGCTATAGCCTGAGAGCCATTTGGCTACATCAAAGTGAGCCACAGAATCACAGTAGCAATGGGAGACAGGAGTAATGGGGCAGAAACCGGGGCAAGGGCGGCGGGGGTGGTTTGTAAATAAAAAACTAGTCACATCTGGGATTTGAACTAGAAACTTCCGCTGTATCTTTGTACTGATATTAATCGGATTTCCAGAAACACATTCTCTGAGCGACTTGTTTGTCTGCCTACGGGTGCCACCTTCATATAGCCATGAGGATTGAGTTGCCGTTAAATGTACTTACATGAAAAATATTGTACGAAATTGGTGAAGACGTCTTGAGGCTCCTTGGCTGACCGTCTGTTCCCTAATTCCCTGTCTCCATGTGCATATCTGTCTCCCTGGCCTCTCCTTCCTACCATCCTGTCAGTGAAAATAATGAAATACCCACAAATATCTATCATATGATAGATACATATGACATATGAGATAACAAATGTTTAACTCATTTTAAACTGAGATTTAAAAAATAGTAAGTTGATTTCTTTCTTCCCTGGACATTATTACAATATAATGAACATGTTGTGGCTTGAAGGACTTGAAACCAAAAGTATTTTTACGTGTTTGCATCCAGTCTAGGAGAATGGGAGATGAATGCCAAGCTCTGCTCTGAAACATTGAGTCAACCTTTCAAATATAACTAAATCACCATGGAAACGTAGTGAAATAATGAAGTTAGGCCTGGCTTCAATCCGAAAGCGGGTTACAGGCATTGTGGCTTTTAAAGGCAGTGTTTGCAGAGATTAGCATTCACATTGAATGCTGCAGATGTAGGCTCCGTTGGAAATTCCCTTTAAATGCTGCAATGCCTAGAGCCCGCCTTTAGTTGAAAAGAATGACTTGTAAACCTTAATCAGTACACTGCACCCACCTATTCCTCTGGCGCAACTTCAGAAGCATACACATTGAAGAACGTATTGTTTTTCTTAATAAGCATGTCCGCTTTGTATCAGCAAGCGACCGTTTCATTTAAAACTTTTCTACGAATCAAATGTTTATGTACTGCCTTATACCCTTGTAAAAAGGTCATTTCTGACCAAGTCCTGGATGTAGATTTTAGACCCGTAGCTAAAACATTCCTCAATATATTACAGGTAATTTACCCCACTGCCATCCACTTTGTCACCAGTGCTCCCTTCAGCACTCATCACTGTGGTCACACTATGGGCTGGCCCCCAAAGTCTTGCCCTCTAGCTCTGCTCGCTTCTACACATCTGCTATTCCAATAGTGCCATGTAATTAGTCTCAAATTTGTGGCTCCTCAAGCCCATATGAACGATGAGTTTAAAGGTACCCGACCTACTACGGGGAGTCGCTAGAGCACAATATAACAAGGCAGTCCAAAGCCGATCTAACCACCTGGCTAGAGCAACAAAGCCGATTTAAACACCTGGCTGGAGTGACACAGTTGATTTAAACACCTGGCTGGAGTGACACAGTTGATTTAAACACCTGGCTGGAGTGACAAATTTGATTTAAACACCTGGCTGGAGTGACAAATTTGATTTAAACACCTGGCTGGAGTGACAAATATAATATAAACATCTGGCTAGAGTGACAATTTTTATTTAAACACCTGGCTGGAGTTAAGGTAATTGCGAAGGTGATTGCTCTATCGGATCCCCTCCTTTCCTTTCTGGAGAAGTAGATTATATATGGTCTAAACCAGAGGTTCATAATCCAAACACTCTGCTTCTGCATCTGTGTCCTCTGTTTGTCATTGCATATCAAATCCAATGTTATTTGTCGCGTGCTTCATAAACAACAGCTGTAGACTTCACGTCAGATGCTTCCGTGCAGACCTTTTCCAACAATGCAGAGTTGTAAAGTAAGAGACAGAGAGGAATAAATACAACATCTATCCTAAATATAAAACAGTAACACAACTAATATATATATACTGTAAATAACAATAGGAAATGCCGGAAACCTGGCTACATACAGTACACAGAAGGTATCAGTACCCAGTCAATGGGCAATCATTGAGGTTCCGCGCTAACTTATCTCATCATGGAGTTAAGGAGACTGGGTAATAGGATGGATACTAAACAGAGGCAGCAGTATTTTTGTTGAGTGTAGAAGTGTATTTGTGTGGGGAGGAGCTTCAGTATATATAGGTGTATTTGTTATGTGTGAATTAACGTGTGTGCATGTCTGTGGGCAGAGTCAAGTGTAACACACGCTGGACTCAGCACTAAAAGGATTGTTTAAAAAGCGGACCAAGCCAAGAGTCTTTTGCGGTCTTGTTTACCAATCTGGCTTGGGGGTAGAAGCTGTATAGGGTGCTCTAAAGGCATGATGCACTGGTACTGCTGGCCATGCCTGCCAGACTATTTTTAGGGCCTTGCTCTTAAACACTACCTGGTGTAGAGGTCTTGGATGACAGGGCGCTCAGCCCTGGTGGTGAACTCTGCCATTCGCACCACTTTCTGAAGCACATCGTGATCTTGGATGTTGCTATTCCAAGCGGTGATGCAGCCTGTTAAGATGTTGTCAGTGGTGCAGCTGTAGAGCTGTTTGAGGATCTCAGGGCTCATGCCAATACTTATTCAGCCTCCTGAGGGGAAAGAGAGCACAAATTTGCCCTCTTCACCACTGTGTGTGTGCGTGGACCAAGTTAATGTCTCCGAAATGTGTGTACCGAGGAACCTGAAGCTCTCAACCCACTTCGTATCAGCCCCGTGGATGTACTTGTCCCTCAGTTTCCTGTAACCATGTTCTACTCCTTTGTCTTGCTGAGGTTGAGATTATTGCTGCCTACCTGAACTTTATGGTGTTAGCGTTGTGCGCGGCTACCCAGTCATAGATAAACAGGGAGTACAGGAGGACACTAAAAAACACACCCCTGAGGGACAGCTGTTTTGAGGGTGACTGCGGGATATGTGTCATTGCTGACGTTCACCACATGGGGACGACCTGTCAGGAAGTCCAGTGTCCAGTTGCCGAGGGAGGCGTTCAGTCACGGGACGCTGAGCTTAGTGAGGAGGCTGTTACGGTGCCGAATGCTGAGATGTCGTAGATGAACTGCATTCTCGCCTAAGTATTCCTCTGGTGGTGCTTATGTTTTCCGTGCATTTCAGGGCTACGTATGTGAGTATTACTGGACAGTAGTCATGTTGGTATTGTAGGCGCCTCAGTGTTCTTGGGCACAGGAGCTGTGGCGGTCTGCTTGAAACCTCTTAGTGTTAGCAAGCATAAAAGCTGCATGCGTTTGTCATATGTGTCACTGCGTATGTCTCTTCATGTGTAACTTTTAAAGTTTTGTCCGGCTAGTACTGTAGAAATATGTTGGTATTTTGATACAGGCTACTTTAAGTCAGTGACAATTCAAAAGGACACCAAGTGGCAGTACTTGTTATAACATTTTGGGCTGGTTTTCGCCAACACGGTTTAAGCCTAGTCCTGGACAAAAAAATCAAGCTCAATGGAGATTCTTACTGAGCTTGAATTTTAGTCCACTGCCGGGCGTAATCTGTGTCCACGAAAACCAGCTATATGGGTATGAGCCCAGAAACAAATGTGTGTAATAGAATGTAATCTCTGTCCTCTGTTCACCTCCTGTTCTTTCAGGGCTCTGTCTCGGGGGGCTTGGCAGCTCCTCAGACCAGCCGGCCTGGAGAGAGTGAGACACCTCGGCTTCCTTCCTCCCTCCCTCCCCCCTGTAAGAATGGCCAACATCTCACAAATACGCACACACAACCAGAGTACCTCACTGCATGCTCTGCTCTGCCAATACACTGGGGATATAGAAAAGGACAGCCGTTAGCTGAAACTAGCCCCTCTCCACAGCCTCGGCAATACAGCACACACACACACACACACACAGACACACACACACCCAGACACATGAAAATGCAGAAACAGACATGCAGAGATGAATGTCAAATACCCTGCCAAGTCAAAGCAATACTGTGAAATAAATTGAAAAGTGGGCTATTACATTCCTATTTGTCCATGCTTTCTTGAAACCATATGAGGCCTGTTTGGGGGAGGGGGGGCGTTCAGATGTTCAAGACACCCACTGGGCATATCATAATACGTTATCTTGTATAATAGGGAGAACAAATGTATATTCAACCACTCAAAAAGACAGCCAAAGTTAGTTCAGTTTTCTGTGCTGTCACTATGCTTTCAATCACGTAAAAGAACAAAATTAAATCAAACTTAAAATTCTCTTTAAATAGAAAGGAATAGATTACATGTATAATCTCCAAAAGTCTGAAAATGTGTCTTTTCGCATTACACCATTACTTTATCCCGTAAGTGATTTTAGAAATAAGGTCTGTGTTTTGTTTAGACCTACCCGGACCCTGCAATTTTATAACCATGCAGGCAAACCACGTAGGGCAAGGCAAAGTTTGTCAACAAATTTTTATCAATTCACTACAAAACAATGATTGGCTAAATATAGGCAAAGACATTGATAAAAGTCACTTTGTCCTTTAGATTTTTACACAGGTGTCAAAACGCCGATGCAGTGTAAGCCTACATGAAATACATTCCTTTTCTGAAGTGGACCTAAAAATCTAATGGTGTAATAACGCAAAGAAACACAAAGTTTTTTGGGGATTGTGACTTGTACAATTTCAGTCAATAATGTCTGCTTGATCATTTTTAATAAAAATACTTTTTTTTTTACTTCCTCAGTGCTTGTACAATCTCAAAACGCTTCTAGACCATGTCTTTGAATGCAGCATCTTCCAAAGATGGAGATGGTCAGATCATGGCTGTCATAAGAGGGTAAAGGATCTTTTAGAGTGCAGGTCTGTGAAACTGGAGTCTTAAAGCCACTGAACTTCTCCTCTATGAGGCACCCACTTGGGTGATGCCAAAGCAACCCTGCGCCAGAAAGTATAGTAATCAGATGTCCTTATGCCACTTTAGCACTGCTGTATTCACCTATCTAGGATTCGTCTCACGCACCAGGCAACTACTCAAATAATGTTCTCAAAAGATCACCAGCTGGCTGCCAAGTGAAACAAAAACAGCTGGGATCCAGATGTATATATTTTTAACCAAAGGATTTGCCAGGTAGCTAGCTATCCAAAGTAACCTCAGTCAGTCAATTTGCACATTTGTAGCTGGAATAAAACAGATTCAGTATATCAAATAATTCTCCGTGACTCCATGTTTTCAAAAACAAGTTAATGAAAAACCTCACGTTCCAGTTCATGTGTACATACAATGCAGGCATGTTGGCTGCTGTTAAGGCAATTATAGATTTAGGCCTATTCGTTCACTTTTATTTTGGGTTAAGGTGGAAACGCCAATCCAACATTATTTATCTGTAAACCTAACTGAAATTAAAGCCAGACTTAGACAGAGCAACAGCTGGAACAGATGGAACTGTTTATGCAGATGATACAGTACATCTTTAAATGTTGTTTTTGTTGCCAACCAAACACAATCCAATATCACTCAATTTGATTACATTTTAATTTAGCCAGAGCTTGAAACCCTAAGCCTATTTTATTGTCTACCTTCTGCTGAATTCAGGGTTGAATTCAAACAGTAGCTGTTGACTTTGCAGTTGCTTTATATGCCTAAATTGCATATGAGATGATATACAGTAGGAGTGATAAAGTATGGTCACAGTTCATTGTCACTGTTAAACCTACCCTTTAAAATATATTTAATAGCAAACATGATGGTAGACATTCTTAATTCTAGGTTTAACAAAAGTCATTGTAAATATTACAGTTTCAACATACTGTGTTAATGAAGGCGAAAACGTCCTGGTTGAGTGAGCTGTGTGATAAGAAGGAGAAGAGTTTGGTGGGATGTGCACTGGAGGATATGTTTTGAACATCGATTCCTGTTCAATTAATTTTAGCAAGTCCAATTCATTATGCATATTCTTAGAT
>JACXGI010009181.1:13507-31272 GCA_016801175.1 Esox masquinongy
CCCCCCCCCCCCCCCCCCCACACACACACACACACACACACACACACACAAACACACACACCAAACCATCACCACTTGTCTTTCCTTTCTGGCACTGACTCCGCAAATACACACAGCTATTTGTTGAGGGGAGAAATTCCTTGAGTGTGTCTTGTGAAATGCCTGAGTAGTACATATTGGAGCACAGCGATATCACCTGAAATAACAGTGTCTGCTAAATGATTTAAAGGTAAAGTGTTTGATTAGCGCACACAGAAACTGGTTGGGTCAGGCAGTTCCTCTTAGCCTCTGAGCGATGAGACCTGCCAGTCCACTTCCTTGTTCAGGCCTTGGTTAGTACCGGACTGCCTCCCAACACCCTTTAGTGTAGTGCTCTACTGGTTTACCAGGGCCTATACTATAGGTCCAGTACAGACGGGTCCAGACACTCTGTTCACGAATCGTCGACTTTCCTAATTATTTTGGTAAGCTGTGGAGGAGTTGATAGACTTCACTTTAAATTGCTTAGCATCTCCCTCTGTAGGGAAATCTAATGCTGTGATGGACTGCTCTTCCAGAACACACAGCAGGGGTTCTCGTTGCTGCTGGGGTGTTTTGGGGTTGTTGTATCTCTGTGGAACAGCACAGACAGGAAGACATGCCCATGTACTCACACGATTTCCCCTCTAGTGCTACAGCTTCAACTTCATGTAATGTGATAAGTGCTGTCCGGCCAATCAAACGACATGTCTCTGTATAGATTAATTCATCACAAAAGGCCCTACTGAAAACAACATCTGGTGGCCTTTATTGTGTGTTTTCAAGTGCAGGTGTGAGTGGATGTCTATTTAATCTGTGTTTATACCTGTTTATTGTGTCTTAATTTGTCATAATTGCTTAAAGGAATTATTCCAACAACTTGAGTTTCAGTGAAAGCAAGCAGATCCTATTTGACTAAACACACAACAGACTTAATACAAACAGGTCCAAGGCACTACATTCCATGAGTGCTATGTTAATATACTCAATGTAGGACCTATGTAGTTTCCTCCCCCCAAAAAAACAGAGATGTGCCTATAAGAATATTGTTGGCCAAAAACCTATAACAGATATTCATATAACACAATCAGCCATTACCAGTGTTTTGTCATTTCTGTAGCTGCGTACCCTGGCATAAATTAAATAAAAAATGTGGTTCTGAAAAGGCTTCTTATTTCCACAAATGTAAATTTAATCATCCAAAAGTAATAAAACTTTTATTAACAGCATACTCCAAAATAAGTCTGATAATGAATGGGAAGTATGTCAATTATATGATAAATACACAAGGGTATCCTTTCTGTAATTGTACACCATACAATACCTGGATATAAATGTAGTAAATAAGGTATTGTAAGGTGAGCGATGAGACCTGTAAGGTGAGCGATTTGACTCTCAAAACTGCTTTAACAAATGCCATTGTTGGTCTTTGGATAAGGAGTCATTTGTATAAATTAGCTGTATGTCTGAAAATCGTTAAGTACTCTGACATACAGTATCTCACAAAAGTGAGTACACCCCTCACATTTTTGTAAATATTTGAGTATATCTTTTCATGTGACAACACTGAAGAAATGACACTTTGCTACAATGTAAAGTAGTGAGTGTACAGCTTGTATAACAGAGTAAATTTGCTGTCCCCTCAAAATAACTCGACACACAGCCATTAATGTCTAAACCACTGGCAACAAAAGTGAGTACACCCCTAAGTGAAAATGTCCAAATTGGGCCCAATTAGCCATTTTCCCTCCCCGGTGTCATGTGACTCATTAGTGTTACAAGGTCTCAGGTGTGAATGGGGAGCAGGTGTGTTAAATTTGGTGTCATCGCTCTCACACTCCCTCATACTGGTCACTGGAAGTTCAACATGGCACCCCATGGCAAAGAACTCTCTGAGCATCTGAAAAAAAGAATTGTTGCTCTACATAAAGATGGCCTAGGCTATAAGAAGATTGCCAAGACCCTGAAACTGAGCTGCAGCACGGTGGCCAAGACCATACAGCGGTTTAACAGGACAGGTTCCACTCAGAACAGGCCTCGCCATGGTCGACCAAAGAAGTTGAGTGCACGTGCTCAGCGTCATATCCAGAGGTTGTTTGGGAAATAGACGTATGAGTGCTGCCAGCATTGCTGCAGAGGTTGAAAGGGTGGGGGGTCAGTCCGTCAGTGCTCAGACCATACGTCGCACACTGCATCAAATTGGTCTGCATGGCTGTCGTCTCAGAAGGAAGCCTCTTCTAAAGATGATGCACAAGAAAGCCCACAAACAGTTTGCTGAAGACAAGCAGACTACTAGTTTACTGGAACCATGTCCTGTGGTCTGATGAGACCAAGATAAACTTATTTGGTTCAGATGGTGTCAAGCGTGTGTGGCGGCAACCAGGTGAGGAGTACAAAGACAAGTGTGTCTTGCCTACAGTCAAGCATGGTGGTGGGAGTGTCACGGTCTGGGGCTGCATGAGTGCTGCCGGCACTAGGGAGCTACAGTTCATTGAGGGAACCATGAATGCCAACATGTACAGTGACATACTGAAGCAGAGCATGATCCCCTCCCTTCGGAGACTGGGCCACAGGGCAGTATTCCAACATGATAACGACCCCAAACACACCTTCAAGATGACCACTGCCTTGCTAAAGAAGCTGAGGGTAAGGGGATGGACTGGCCAAGCATGTCTCCAGACCTAAACCCTATTGAGCATCTGTGTGGCATCCTCAAACAGAAGGTGGAGGAGCGCATGGTCTCTAACATCCACCAGCTCTGTGATGTCGTCATGGAGGAGTGGAAGAGGACTCCAGTGGCAACCTGTGAAGCTCTGGTGAACTCCATGCCCAAGAGGGTTATGGCAGTGCTGGAAAATGATGGTGGCCACACAAAATATTGACACTTTGGGCCCAATTTGGACATTTTCACTTAGGGGTGTACCCACTTTTGTTGCCAGCGGTTCAGACATTAATGACTGTGTGTTGTGTTATTTTGAGGGGACAGCAAATTTACACTGTTATACAAGCTGTACACTCACTACTTTATATTGTAGCAAAGTGTCATTTCTTCAGTGTTGTCACATGAAAAGTTATACTCAAATATTTACAAAAATGTGAGAGGTGTACTCACTTTTTTTGTGAGATGTAGTTTGCAGCCTTAAAAGTACTTAATTCTTTTAGGCAGGGCTTCAAGTTAACTTTTTTATTCACCAGCAAATGCGCCTGATAGATTCTAAATTAACCAGCCACTAATTTTGGCAGCCAACCCCATCCCTATACACCATAAAACTCAAAATAAACGCAAAATAAATGCTGTGTGGCGATTTTAAAAAGGAATACAAATATTTCTAGTAACAAGTAACGTGGTACATGGCTGCTCAATGTTTGAACAATCTTGTGACCTCACCAGAGTCTACAAGCCAAAATAATGCAGATCAGAAATGTTCATCTGCGCCTGTAAGGAGGTTACCATGGTGAAGGAGACAACAGCACTTGCGTGCGTCTGTCTGCCGCCACTTGCTAGCTGGCTAAAATCTGAAAAAAGAAAAACAGACACTTGGTTTGCCCTTTTGTATGTGTGTGTCATTTAGCAAAAGCCCTTACCTGGGGCAACTTTCAGCCAGTGCATTCATCTTAAGAAAGCACGGTGGAACAAACACACAAACGCCGTAAAGTCAGTGCTAGAAGGAAGAAATAAATATTATATTTCTTATGTGAAGCATTAGTGAACAAAAGGCAACAGTAGACTGAAAAGATTGAGCTCCCTTTAATAGGAAGCTGGTTGCATTATTTGGGTGCTATGAAAAAGAAGAGCCTGGACTGGGCTGAGCAGGAGATCCCCCCCACCCCCACCCTCAGGGGTGGGACATCCATGAGACCAGGGGCAGTAGAGCTCAGGGGCAGTAGAGACCAGGAGGAGTAGAGCTCAGGGGCAGTAGAGACCAGGAGGAGTAGAGCTCAGGGGTGGTAGAGGCCAGGACGAGTAGAGACCAGGGGCAGTAGAGCTCAGGGGCAGTAGAGACCAGGAGGAGTAGAGCTCAGGGGTAGTAGAGGCCAGGAGGAGTAGGGACCAGGAGGAGTAGGGACCAGGAGCAGTAGAGCTCAGGGGCAGTAGAGCTCAGGGGCAGTAGAGACCAGGGGCAGTAGAGCTCAGGGGCAGTAGAGACCAGGGGCAGTAGAGCTCAGGGGGAGTAGAGACCAGGAGCAGTAGAGCGCCGGGGCAGTAGAGCTCAGGTAGGGAGGGCCAAGTCCCGTTGCTGCTCCATGGGCAAATGGCAGAGTGTTGTAATGGATGCAAGCCTCAGCTGAAAACCTTGGATTGTGTGCAGGAGCAGGTTGATGTGGGAAAACATGAGAAGGCTGAACACCAGACAGGCTGCAGCTTTTTACATAAGCTGCAGGAGTGTGATGTCACAAGCAGGAAGCCCAACCAGCAGTAAACAGCAGTAGTCCAGATTTAAAATTTGCGGTGCTTCCTGTGTGAGAGAATTGTTACTCAACTTTAATTCGTACTCTTCGATGTATAGCAGGAACCTGCTGGAGCAATCCGGCCCCCACACCCAATCACACTGTCACATATGGCTGGATGCCAGTTCAGTTTGCTTTGGCTTGCCCTTTCACCAAAGTCTAATTCACGTACTTTGTACTCTTTCTCTCTTTTCTACGGATCAAGATAAGCCTCTACTTGGCCTTTACTTTTTTTAATGAAAATCTGGAATTAAAATGATTTTCTGTAAAGACATGTTATCTAAAGATGTGATTATACTTGATATGAGCTGAGCCTCACACAGCCCAAAGCCATTGGCATCCCCTTGCCATGATACCGACAGTTGTGTCTGTGTGTGTGTGTGCGTGTGCATGAGCATGGACGAGGCTGGTCTCTTCAATGGTTAACCGGGACGCCAATTTAAATGTGACACATTCTTCCTCTCTTCTTTTCACCTCTGTAAATTCGAAGCACTTTCCCTTTTTCTTTATGAGAATAATGTAACCCAAATCTCAGATTTTGCAGTTTTCCTCTGACGCTCTCAGCAGTTGCGTCAGTATGTTAGATGGGTGAATTGGCATCATGTGTACTTGTGTTGCCAATGAGTTTTCATTATGGAGCACAATTAAAGCTTATATGAATGTTACTGTTGATTATCTGGGATCAGGTTCCTGTTTTCTAATCTGATTCATTATGATCTAAAAGGAAAAAAAACTCCTGTATCATTGTTTGAACACTACATCCGTGCTCAAACTATGATGAACAGTTTAGATGCCAAGATGTTGGCAAGTTGAACTCAATAGAAGTGAAAAGCAGGTTTGAATGGTGAAGTTCTTTGCTCTGTGGAATCTGTGCTCAACCCACATATTAGTTTCATGCAGCTGCTTTCCTCATTGGTTTTGGGTGTAATGTAGCCATATCAGCAACCTCTTTCTCAAAAATGTAGTTGCCATCTAGGTACCCATTACTTTTGTTCAAAATCTAACAAATATGTTTATTGCACTTAGAATACAAAAAGAAGATTATTCAATTGATAAATTGATGATACATTGAAACAGTGATTATGATTAGGTTCACGTCTCAGTTAATTACGTTTTACTTAGGAATCCCAGTCTGTAATATCTGAAATGATTTGATCTATGTTGTGATTAGTCTATGAAAAAAGTAGGCATAAAATGTTAATACACGCTTAGCCTATTTCTGTGCTCAAAACAACGAGGAACTCTGAAATATCTGACATGCAGCTACAGTGCTTTCATTGCAATTGAAAACACAGAAAAATACATTTGACTGGTCATCTTACTCATGCTGCTATTTTCAGTTTCCAACGTAAAAATCGCTGACGTTTGACCTCATTCTTTCCCAACTTCCCAGCTGTCTTGAAAGCACCATCATTTTCATGTGACTAGGAGAACTGCTACCTCCTTTACTCACAGAAGTCCTTCTCATTGCTCAGCCCGCCCGTGACTGTGCTACCGTAGTGTTTGTGGAAGTCATGCAAGCATAATTAGCATGCAGTATGCATACCAACATTGGAATAACTGTTCTGGTGCAGTGCATGAAACGTACCTCACCCACATTACCTTGCAAAGGCTGCCAAACGATCCTCAAAAGTCAGACGTTTTCCATTCTGTCCCCACACATCCAAAGAGAGTGTTGCTTCTTTTCTTTTTTGTTTCTGCAGTGATACGGCAGTGTTTGAAATAGTGAGATTCCTTGTGTCCCTGATCTTATACTCACCTCAACATTTTAATAGCTTCATTCTAGTGGAATGAGTCACTGAATCCTTTGTACTGTAGCTGGTTCATCAAGTTGTTAAGGAAATGTTATTTCCTTGACAACTCGATTTTGTTTTTGAACAGTTCACAAAATGCTAAGGTGATGAGGATATTTTGAGTCCTGCGTACGACATGAACTCCTTTAGGTTGGCAGACTGGTTTACCTCAGGGATTAAGCATGAACTGTGTTGCACCTATTTTCACTGCAAGGCCCTGCTCCTTAAAGTAACTGTCCAGTGAAAAACATTTTTTGTACCCCATTTTTCTCACCAATTTCATGATATCAAATTTGGGATTAAGGCCCGGCTTTATCACAGCAACCCCCAGTGGACTTGGCACAATTAGTGACAAGATGTGTCCTCGGGAAGCAGATCAGATGCCATTCTAGTTCTTATCCCCCTGCTCGCTTAACCAGTAAGTCTTTACTGGAATCCTTAAGTGCTGGAAGGAATGCACTTTCTAGCCATCTACCTACATTGAGCATTGAGATGCCCAAGCCACCACAAAGAGTCGCTAGAAAGTGAAAAGAAAGACAGCCATATTCAGTTACTAACCCCCCAAACCCAGACATTGCTGGTCAATTGCACAGCCCTTCGTGGGACAACTTACCTAATCTGTGAGAGTGAGACACCCTCAAACCCTAGTCTCACAATTTGGAAACTAACTGAGAGGCAGTGATTGGATTCTAGAAGCCAGTGTCCAGTGAATGTCTCACTTTCAGCTCTAAATAACAGCCAAATAATATTGTTAATTGGGTTGTTAGTCACATATTTGTGAGCGAAGCATAAATAGGACAAAATAAAAACAACTCCAATCTCAAAATTCAATTATTAGCCATCTCCCCGACAAGTAGAACAATGAACTTCGTTAGGCACTACAGTTTGCATTGAATTGTGGGTGATATCAGCCCTGCAAATGACCAAAGTTGTTCACTCATCCTCTAAAGCTAAATGAAGTGCCTAGGGGGCAGCTTTTTTGACTTGGACTGGCACTTAAGATGGTAATCAAAACTGCATCCGGTTTGGATGGGCATTCCCCCAGGGAATTGGCTTTGGTATGGGCTTAGGGGCTGTGTAATTTGTGTTTGGAGTCCAAGCAAGGTCAATCAGCAGTTTACTCACAGCTAGGTTTTCAGAAACCCTTATGTATTCTCTGTAATTTTATTTATCACACCATCACTGTTTGTCTAATAAATAATTGGGTTCATTTAATAAAAATAACTAAAATCTGTTTTACCCTTTGCCTGTGTTTGGCCCTTGAAATTATTTTTCTGATTGTGTGGGACAGCGAATTACAATATATTTACACACACAGCTGTGATTGAGTAATAGGATTGTCTTGAACCCATTCTTACACTGCCGAACAGTTATTGGTCTATTACTGTGGTCAGCAACCCTATTCCTGCAAGGCAATGCGGGTTTTTTATTTAACCAACTTAGAAGACCAGATGTGTTACATTAAGTCAATCACTTATCAGCTAGTTCAATGGGCAGTTACTTTCACCGACATCAATTTGAGGTGTGATTGCATCTATTGACTCAGTCTTAAAATGCACTTCATTCATCCCTGAGCTATTGTTTACTCTGCCTTCCATTAAATAAGCCGCTGCTGTCAAATAATTCTAACCGGCAGCTCTTATAAGAGACACATTAAAATAGAGTGAGAAGAGGAGGACACATGACCTCCCCGTTTCTCTCTAGCTGATTCAAGGCTGTGTGTTCAAAACTATTAGTATTACTGTGGTAGTTCAGGACTGTAATGGGCCCACATTGTGATTAGACATTCACCGAAACGCCCAACCAATCTCTCGTGTCGTTTGTTGTGTTAGTGTGTGTGTTTTTGTGAGTGTGTACATGCATGAACACCACACACAAACACGCAGTCCGCCCACATTTTCCGCTGGCTGCAGTGCTTTGTTGGAGCCCTCTAGCTACAGTAGCTGTTTCACCCCAGGAGAGGTTCCGATTGAGAGTCATTTCTCATTGCTACTTTGAATGTCCATCAGCCTGCTGTGTCTCACACACAGTGTAATCAAAGCAAGGACAGGGAAGTGTGGAGGTGTTCTGCAGGACATCTGGACAGTCTACTTCCTTATATGTATAAGTTTCTGGGACAGTTATAGTTTCTTGCACGCTAGAAACACACACACAGAACCCTTAACACAAACTCAAAACAGCAACACTTTACAGACACAAACAAATCCATACACAGCATTAGGTGTGCGGGTGACTGGGCTACACTATATGCAGTAGGTCAGACTACATCAACAGAAATGAAATATAGCTGGCTTGGTGACCTGAAACTGCCCTCGGTGCTACGGAACAATCTAGGTTACTCTTTGTCGGTGTGTGTCTGTGTGTATATATGTGTGTTCGTTTTCAAATGTGGCCATTACAGCGCTCTTAGTTCAACAATGTGGCTTTGACATGCCTATGGAGATGACACTCCGCTCACAGACTGGGCTTTGTACCCAAACACACTCTCACAATGACAGCCCATTTCCATCCAGCCTACTTCAATAATTTATTATACAACAGACTCAGGTCTTATCTTGTCATGCCAGTCGACATGTGTACAGGGGGTGAGGAAGTGCTTATCATGGTTGATAAAGATCAAAAATTATTGTGTGAATACCTCCGATTGAGCTATATTGGGAACATTCTTTAACAATTGTACATCTGTACAGGAAAAGACATTTTGTTAATACTTTTTTCCGTGGATCTGCCATGTCCTCAGTTTGCAAGACTTAGCCTTTTTCAAAAATGTATTCTGTGTTGATGAAGACATTTGTAGGAATCATGGAACATTCCTCCTCACGAATTCCTTCCAGATCCTTGATATCCTCCATCTGTACGTTATTCAAGCGCACAAAAATCTCAGTATTTCAACTGTTTATTTAATGCTGTCACTTTTGTTCATCTTTATCGACAGTAAATGTCTAACCAATCTGTACACAGTGTGGGACACAGTATGTTGCGTTCTTTCTCTGATGACTGAGAACACATTGTCAGGAACGAGCTGGAACAAAATATTTTAGTTTTCTTTCGGTTACCTGTCAGATGCTCCAACTGCTATGCTACCTGCCAACCCTAAAGCCTACCAGTTCTCCCTTGTAAAAGTTCAGTGTGTGTGTGTTTGGATGTATACAGTGTGGTTCATTGGGGTTGCTATTCCATCTATGTCCACCAGGTGTCACTGTGGGTAGTAGTCTTGTTTTAAGGAGACTTGTTCCTCATGGGGGCAAAACTGACCTATAACAACACCAGCGCTGAATCCAACCTGAAAGGCATTTTATTTACAAACCCTGCTGAGTTCCCTTGGCTTTAAAGAGCAACTGACTGAGAAACAAATGTTTCCCCCCTGTCAGCACACTTTCCTTTGCATGACTTCAGTATTGATTGGGACGTTGGATCATCATACATAGCCCAGAAAAATCTAAGAAAAAACCTTTCTTTGTGTCTTCCATGCAGGCCAGTGTAAGCTGACTCGTCACAGTGGGGGATCAGGTCACAGACCACAGGTGAGAATAGGAGCCTCACATCATACTGTCTGTGGCTCCGGGTACCATCTCTGTCCCCAGCAAAGAAATATTTAGTAGTCGAAACGGACCGGGAGTAGAGAGTGCTAAATGTGTGATGATATCTTCAGTGAGTTCTCGATTAAATGTCTATGTAACCTGACCCTCCATCGTTCCCTTCAGCCAAGCCAGGTAAGCAGCGGGCAGTGGAGGGTATGAGAAGGATGTCTAGGCCCTGAAGCCCAGCAGCATGTCAGGTGAGGACACACTGATAAAAACACTGAAGTATTCAAATGCCTTGTGCCTTTTTCATATTTGAAGGAAGTTATTTCGTTAGCAAATGCTTTTGCACCGCGTTGATTTTAAAAATCAAAGGGTTATATCCGGGCTTGGTGTGAGGCTGGTGAGGTTGGCTCTGCTTGACGTGCACACTCTATCAGTTTCTAAATACTTTTTGCTTCTCCTTTCTAGACCAAGGAGACAAATGCACCACCCCCCGCTGGAAACATGAGGCCATGCAAAATGGTAATAGTCCTCATTCACTTCTGTTCCATTGTGTCATCCCGGGCTGAAATAGTGTTTTTCCACTAATCATCATGTTATGTGTCCTGTACGTGTCCTTTCGTATTGTTTTTTTTACAGTAAAAGAACATTATGTACAATGGAGTAAGGGTGAGATCAGTGAAGTTACACCATATCATGTGATTGATACTTCCAGACAGATAAGGTTCATGGGTGATCACCACATGCTGTGATAATTAAATACAAGTGGAGTAATAATTATATTTATGATATAATGATAATTATTATAATTATTATTAACTATAGTTAATGAATCTGTTGGCTTATAGTGTATACAGACTTTTTTATATAATGTATCTTTTGATAATGTATTGTAGGCTATACTCTGTGTGCAGAAACTTTTTTTATACTTCAATTTGATCAAATGTAGTACTGTAGGATAATGTTAACCGTGGTTAATTCAGCTTCTGAGCTGAGCCTTAACCTTCGGAAAGGTGTCTTTATTAAGAGAGGACTAGAAATCTGGGAGCATGTTTTTTGTCCAACAATGCATCAGACTTTAAATGAATCGGTTCAAGTTAATGGTCATTGAGAGAGTGTTGTCCACAATACATTGCTTGTGAATGGAAAGGAAGTCAAAGCGTTGTCATTTTCCAAAATACTGTAATCCCAAAGCGTGGTTGAAAATCCACCGTGCAATGCCTGCGGTATTGTCGCATATCTGCTCTGTATGTGTACTTGCAGGTTTTACTGTTTAAAAACAGCTGTGGTTTCTTTACATATTTGCCACACCACATTACCTGCAACATCAATTAATACAGTATACAACAAATTAATACACTGTGTTTTTGTCCGTTGTTTGAATGCCCTACATTCAGTGTCTTTTTCTGTGACAGACATTCTGTTGCTAGCTTACCAGCCTTAATTATGTGTGGAAGAATTAATGAGAGCTAATGCTCTCACACGCCTTCTCCTGGTGGCCTATAGCAGCGTATCTTAGCGACTGCCTCAGTCCATTTCAAAATGACAGTTTTCTAAGCTGAGGTCAGAGCTGCACACTACAGTGGTCTATGGCTTTTTACTGCTTTGAGTAATTCAGCAGACTTTTAATTTGATTTATTTCATGTTTGCTCGGCAGGAAATGCGATACCCGCAAAGGCTGTATTGGGTGTAATTTCAATTTTTCTATGCTGGACAGATAGAATGACTCAATGGGCTGGATACGGTCCACTGGTGGTATTTTGCATAAGTCTGGCTTATAGAGGCCCCAACAATATTTGCTGACATGATTAATTGTGTTTGGTTTCCTAGAATCAAGGCATTGCCTAACTAACCCCACTTTCCCCTGCTGTAGAAAGCAGGTTTCCACCTTTGTCTGTTGATCTATTGAATTGGATATTATCTAATAGGCCAACAAATGTATATTTCATACAAATTAGGTAAAAGGAACAGGCAGAACTACCGTTGACATTGTAAGCCTCTGATCATACATGAATTTGAGATCCAATCATTAAATAGTTTTCCCATGTCAGATGCGCCTTTATCCTTTAATTTTCAGAAGAGCTGTTTGTGTGCCGTTTCCAGTCCGTCCAGCCGGCCATCCATTGGTCTCACAGAGATCTGAACTAAATAGTAATGTGCACCGTCTGTCTCCCCTGGTGGGGTCTGGCCAGTGATAAGATGACACGAGGGACAGAGATGGCGTTTTGTGTCTGTGTTTAATTCACGTGGAAACATCCAGGCTGAATATGGAAACCAGATTTAGTTCCGTTTCTCTCTGGCAGGGCTTTAAACAGAAGAGGCTCCTCTGCACACTCCCCTGGCACAGTATCCCAGATGTATTTTTTGTGCCAACGTTTGAGTCTCGCTGCCAGGTGACGCGTGTGAGTTAGTGTTGCCTGGCAGGAGATGGGTGTGTTTGGTGAGGCCGACGACAGTCGTGTCATCCACAGTGCCACGGGTAACAGGGTAACACACTGGTGCTTCTTTCTAGCTTTATCGCTGGCGGGTGTGTGTGGCAGGTCATTGGTGTACTTCTGTCTTCTACAGTATGAATGCCTTTGGTCCTGAGGGTGCTGTGCCTGGTTGGGTGAACCAATTCAACCCAGACACACACACACACACACACACACACACACAAATCCTCTTTTAGTGCTCTATTTTTAGGTTCTATTTTAAATAATTCAGTTTTCTCAGCAGGATGGATGCAGGACACAACATTCCAACTGTTCTGTCTTTTTTTAGCCTTCACTCTTTCTGTCAGTTTGTCAGTAGGTGATCTAAAAGCCTCTCAGTCTCTGTCTATCTTTCTTCCTTTCTTTCATTCTTTCTCCTGTCTCTTCATCACTTTTTCTCTCCATTTGTTTCTCCATCCTCTCTTTGACACACACACACACACACTACCCCTTGTTGTTTTTAGCCAAATGTCATGTGGTATCAGCCTCATTCATGCCACCAATGAATCTAAGTCAAGGACAATTAGCCATTTAGCCACTTCATAATTTACATGAAGTGTTTATTGCTGTTGGAGTTTTTTTTTACAATTTGGTCAGATGATCTTCCCGGCAGCATTCAAAACAGCGCAGCAGCACAGCAGCCTAAGTCACCCCCTTGCCGCCTAAGTCACCGCCTTGCCGCCTAAGTCACCGCCTTGCCGCCTAAGTCACCGCCTTACAATAAAGCTGCGTCATTGTAGACTGGAGTTTCCCTTGTCTCGATGCAGTCCAGTGGGTCCTTGTGGTAGGTTGGGCTCCTACAAGCTTAATTGTAGTTGTTGGGGAATATGCTTTCATCCAATGCCTAAGTATCTGAAATGACTTCCTGGTTGAGTGAGCAGTCTGATAAGAAGCAGAACAGCATGATGAGATGTGCATCAGAGGACACATTTCACAATCTTTGACGCTCCCAAACCTGCTGGTGAGTTGTTGTAATGAGGCAAGACCGTGATAGTGAATTGGATATGAAAGTGAAAGGGGAGAAAAATGGGGTACATTTTATTTGTATATATTTATTTATAGTTTATTTCAACATTCATTCCATGCCAGTGGTCAAATGTCTCATGTTTTCTCCTTTCTTTTAAATAGAGACTTTCTGACTTTCATAGCTGTCACCATGTTGTCAGCAAGCAGAGGCCCTAATAAATCTAAAAACAAAAGTGGTGTAGAGTGGATCCAAGTCTGAGTCACAATTGATAGTCAACTCTCAACCATGAGTCACACTGATTAACTACTAGCATGTGCTTGTTATACACTATGGCCTGAGGTTTATCCAAAACCAAAGTTATGGAGAAACCTCCCGAGACATCTCATTATAAGATTTCAGTGCTTTACTCGGGATGTATTGCTATGGAATCTAGGTTTTACATGCTTGTCCACGATAAGGTGTCTACTTTGAACATGATCAGTTGACATTATGGTGCCACGTGGCCCACTTCTGAAAGTAAAGAAAATATAGTACAATTAGTGGTATAAAACAACAAGCAGCAACACCCAGAATCCCTTTATTATTCAATGTTTACGCCCTAGACATCCTGTGAGCTAATATAGGCACTTGTATGGGGTGAACGCCGGACTGGTAATTGATCATTGGGCCTCTTCCATTGCTTGCCTCGGCTCACCCCGGCCTTGTGAGGGGAAGGTTGTCTGGAGTCTGGTGTTAGCCTGGTGTCCTCCTCAGGTAACACGGTGTTGGATGGGGACATCTGGCACAGGATAACATGTCAAACCAGGCCCTATCCTGACAAGACTGAAGCCTAACATCTCAAAATTGTTCTTGGCCAGCTTTGAACCCTTCAAGACCTCAAATGATCGATCTGACAGGGAATATATTAGGGAAAGCCTACTTTGGCTTCCAGTATCAACTGGTGCCGAGGAAAGAGGTTGTAGGCTCTCCCGATAGTGTTGCTCCTGAGAACTTGGATGGACCGGACAGCCAAGGTTGGACCGCGCGTCATTACTACCAAAAGTACATATATACTGTACATGTACTATTGGATCTGCTGACCTTTCTATAACACCTTAAAAATACAACAGACATCTCCCCTGAAGTATTATACCAGAGTAATGGGGAACACTTTACCTCTGTGGACCACTTTACAGATTTAGCCTGCATTACCAATGCCCGTTCCTGGAGGAGCACCCAGACCTGCTCCAAATATGTTCTTGTGCTTTCGGTGAGTTTTGAGTCGCTATTAGCTTTTTTATTAATTAAGAGTGACCAGTTAATAATTATGTATTTATTTTTTATTCAGTAGATAATTTTATAAATTGAGAGCTATCTAATGAACACAGTATATTTGAAGTGTGTGCATGGCATCTAAGGTTGAATTGATGCCTTTATCTACAGCGTTTTGGATTTGGGAATGTGGCTGTTTTAATGAGTTTTGTGATTACAAATCTCAAGGGTCTGTAGTGTAGATATGTCAGAAGAGTGGATGCAAAAAACTGTTTAGCAACAGTTATGCCACAGTTAAATGTTACAAGTTCACGATGTGAATTGCATGGTGGTGCAATTAATTAACTAATTGATTCCTGGCAGATCTGCCCTGTTTGATTATGATTCCCACCCACTGTGGAAAACATTTATTTAGTCAAAGATTTTTATCAATGTCATAGTTTTATTAACCTTGGTAATTGATAGAATTTCTAAAAGGCCAAGTATGCATTAAGGTTGGTCGATTTCAGTTCAAACTATAATATTTGGCATGTATAACGTACCCAGACATCACATAGCTCTATACAGCTTAAACAATATTGTAGTAACCATTGACAAATAAAAATCCCAAAGACAAAGGGAGAGAAAAGGAGGCAAAAAAATTAGCCTGAGCTGAGAATAATACACTTGTCTAGAACAGATTGCAGTGTATTGACAGGAGTTCTAGTGTCTGAAATATGCTTGACAGTTTCAGTCCCGAGTCATCAAAGAAACAAGAATGAGATTAAGGGCCGCAGAGGACTTCACCTCATCAAGAAGTTAAACTGGTATCAAGGGGCCTCTTTAGGAGCAGATTTGCCTCAAAGGGCCTTGCTATTAACAGCTGGTATGTGTTGTTCATTTTACGGTCTTAGCCAGAGTTGTCTGAACCCAACTCCGGCAGTGTGTCACTGGTCACGATAAGATGGGTGGTCACATGGATGCATATTTTTAGAGAGCTTTTATGGATCCATTGTTTGCAGCCCAAATGGCACCCCATTCAATTTACACTTCTCTGCTTTGGATGAGGAGCCACAATGAGTTCTGCTCAAAAGTGCACTATAGAGGGAATGGAGACATTTGAGACAAATCCACCGTGATGAGCTGTCTTTTTCTCATTAACACACGTCTGTTCAGCATTGTCATTGATTAATTGATTGTTCTGAAGAACCTTATGTTTACCCGACGAGTGCTAATTATCAAATGGATTAAGGTTTATATTGTTTTAAAATTAGGTGTACATTTGTCATGATTAATCCAAACTTGTTTAGGCTTGATTTGGGTTAGAATTTGAATGTGTTAATACTGTATTCAGTAGTTACTCCAAGATGAAACTTTTACATTTGCAAGATAACACATGGTCAGTTATTTTCAACAGGGTGATTCTAAAATTGCCCAATTTGATGTATTAACAATTTGTGTATTGTTTATTTGTATTAATTAGATTAATAATGCATTATTCATGCATATACACTTAGATACAACCCCCCCCCACCCCCTCAAAACAGCAGCTTTGTGAATTGTTAAGCAATGACTCAAAAATTTGTAATATATAGAAAGATTGTTCATCAGACAACAACATTTTCTATGGCTAATCGAGACATGTATTTATTTAAGATTACAAACTAAATGAATCTCTAAACTATTTCAGTCTGATGGCTTGTAAATGGATAGAACGTGAGTAGCACAATAAGAGCTCACACTGAAACAAATAGTTCTATATAGTGCCCTATTGGGTTACTTTGCTTGTAGCCACCAAAAGCTGTCCTGCTATGGTTACAAAAACCTTTTTATGGTACTTTATTAAGTCTTTACTACCGGTTCTATGGACAACATTTCTCAATCTGATTTTTTTTTAATTTGTTGAGGTTTCATTTAACCTTTTAAAAGTCTATAGTTATTATTATTTTAATTGACTGGTCAGGAGTGTGATCCCTTAGCTTGGGGTCCCTGTGGAGAAAACTGAGAACCACTAATGTACTGTAATCAGTTGATACCGTATGCCCATACTACACCTTATCTGGCTATAGTGAAACATTTATTGGGACTTTATTTGATCATCATGTTTTAGCAAACATTTTATCTACCCATCTATATGTCAGACTGCATTGGCCCTAACAAAAATGTATGAACTACAGAAAGTGTTCATTAATGCCTTTGCATATAGAACAATCACCTTCCAAAGAACACTTGAAGAACCGAGTTTTCTTTAGAGTGTTGTCCGTATGCATATGTTGTGAGAATTTTGTAGGGCAGGATCCTTGCTATACAGTACATTGATAAACTAATGTTAATCAGTTTGAGTTGGTTGTAATATAATGCTGTTGTTCTTTGTGTTTGTGATTGTTAGGGAGGAATTCATTTCAAATGTACGTATTCTCTCTTTGAAAGGCCCAAAATGTATTATTATCTTATTTTTTACTTATAGACCACTAGCTATTCTTTGGTCTCTAAACTCTCTGTTATGTCAGAAATAAATAAAGTGTTAAACAGAAAATATTCAAAAAGAATGACTGTATTATTATGCTTTTTCTTATTTTACAGTTTAATATATATTTTTGAGCTCCTAGATGTTTGTGATTGTAGTTGATTATTTGGGTGTGTTACTTCAGGGGTGGGTTGTGACAATCCAAAATACACATCCGGTTTCAATGTATTTCTTATAGATTTAGTTTACAGATGTAAACACTATAGCTATGATCTTAGATATATACAATCTTTAAAAACTGAAAATAACCAAAATAAAACCTTGGACATTCAGGCTCTCACATTGATTGTGTTATCATGTTTGAGTATAAGAGTTCAACATAAGCATGTAAAAATGCATAGAATTGCTGGAAATTAGCTTAATACTTCAACATTTGCAAAATTTGGTTTTTAAATGTTCTTGTCTAGGGCACAGAAAGAATTCAGCCCATTTCCATTTTCACCATTTAAGCCTCCTGATTTCCTTGTTGTTAAAAATCATTTTATAGTTACAGATGTCTGTAGTCAATCTCTTCAAATTAGTAACAAGATAATACTTAAATACTAAAACATTCACTAAATTAGAAGATTGTATTATTTCAATTCCTAAACAAGTTTATTAGCCTGTGTATTTTTTTTCACAACTCAACTTTTACTTTAAGTTGGATATCGACTTGAAAGACACCTCAACTAGTGGTCTAATATATTCCAATGCAGCATGGTTTCAAATCCAGACCACAGCTCTTTCTGCAATAACTGAGACTCTTCTCTATCATTTTCTGGTTAGTTCATTTTTATTTATTCA
>JACXGI010009182.1:7065-22527 GCA_016801175.1 Esox masquinongy
TCTGGGCCGTGTCAGGGCCGTGGGTGGAGGTCGGGGTGGGGAAGCGCAAGGGGGAGATCGCCTCTACTGACTGACGACTGTTTCAGCCGCGGTCCTGGTCTGGACTCCCAGCCCCCCCCCCCCCCGCAAGGGCTGGTTTGTGTCAAAACAGGCATTGGAATAGCGGTATGTGTGTGTGTGGGGGGGCAGCTGGCTGACTGTTTGTGCCAGGCTGGCAGAGGGAGTCATCCAGCCCCCTGGGCTACACAGGCCATGCCTTGGGGGGGGGGGGGACCATTTGGAATGTCTCAAGGCAGATTAGGGAACGCTGCGGAGACCGTTGCTGTGTTTTCCCAGACGGTGATTACTTCCTGTTCAGGCGCTCCGTCCTTGCACCAGGAAAAAACCCACATCTTCCACCTCACTCTTCTCTCCCTCCATTTTTTTTTTTTTTTTAAAAGCTCCTCTCTTCTCTGTGTTCACTCATGCCGCTAAAAAGAGGAATACGTTTTCACTGCCCTGGAACTGGGCTTCCATCCTCTTCCTCTATCCCCCTCTCTCTGTCTGTCATTTTGGAAAACCTCCCACCAGTGAAAATGCACAGATGTAACAGTCGGCGTTTTACTGGGTCTTTTTTGCGTAACACGGCAGGAGTGTAAATTCAACCCGCCGGCGCTAACGCGAACCCGCCGGCGCTAACGCGAACCCGCCTTGACTTGTCACACAACCCCATCAAACCAGACAATACACCAAGGACGTCCGGCGTTATTAACATCCACTCCAAACCAAGCGCGTTTATTGTGATGCCATTTGCATAAAAACAGCATGTTTTACATCCCGACCCGGGCGCGTCGGGCGGCTGAGTAAATCGAATGACTCCAGCCTCGATGCAGAGGGGGTTTCCATCATTTAAATGTATAGAATATAAAGAGGCTTCATCAGACACGGACCGGCGCCCTTCAAGAAGTTTGGCCTCGCCGCTGGTCCTCCATATTCTGGCCCAGCCGTGTAGCCAAATCTAGGGCGTGGTGACCTATTCCCAGAGTTCCCAACGGCACACGCCGTCATAAATGTCAGCTGGGAATTTAATGAAGATGGGTTGAGTGACGCTGAATACGGGTTGTCTCTTCTGCGTTAGCCCCAGCAAGCCAGCAAAACGGTCCCAGACCCGGCTGGTGGAACAGCGAGTCACTCTGACCTTCAGCGGAAACACCCGTCGGCGCTGAGCAATCTGACGCCGTACCTCGGTGAGGACGCTGTAATGGTCCGATCTCCTTGTCGAACGCTCATGTCAAGTTAGTGCTTTTCTCAAATAAATATTAGGTAGGGAGGTTCAGAGAGTAAATGTGCTCGGTGTCTGAATGGGTAATGTTGATTTAAGTGTGTACGCTTTTAGTTTAACTGCATGTCACAAAATGGTTATAAAATGATTATGAACCTGACAAGTATTAGTGAGTTTGTCAGTGAGAGAGTCACAGCAATTAGCAACAACTCATGTCCCTGAAAGTATTATGGCAATTTGTCTGTGATTTCTAAAACCCTAACACATTGAGGGGCATCTACATTTTCTATTTCAGGAAAAATTGAGGATATAAGAAACATTTGTGTGAAACTTAGTGTGTTTGGCTACTACAAGTTTAAATTAGGTAAACCAAAAAGCAATCTCAGCTGGTGTCAAATTCTTTGATGTGAAATGGAAAAGACTTGGTATGTACCGACCGCAGATGTCTCCGCGGATATGCACATAACTCAAGTTCTATGAAGGAAAAATGTAACCAATGAGGGTTTTGCCACAGACAGGCAGGTATTACTCCACGGACTGACGCCGGTCCACAGACGGGGCTTGGGAAACGTCAAACTGGCAGGCTAGCCGTGATTTCTATAGGTGTTATGTGTTGCTGCTGCAGTGTCAGGGAGAAAGTCGGTGCCGTTAGCTAGCAGGCTAGCCGTGGTTTTATCGCTGCTGTGTGGAGACAGTGGCTGCCTGCCTGCTAGTTCAAAGTGAAAAGAAGATGAATAATGAATGAACGAAGAGGGAGAAACACAAACACACATAAATGCATACAAACGCGCTCTCTCTCTCTCTCTCTCTCTCTCTCTCTCTCTCTCTCTCAAGGGCTTTGAGCTTCATATAACAAGTTGCATCAATCCCTAGAGAAGAAACTGCTGGGTTCAGCTTTTCTCACCACCAGTTGACTTCAGTAGACTTAGTGCTTACTTACCACACAGACCGGAATATATCGACATTACAAAATAGCATCACTAAAGTCACTGAAAGCATTTGAAATAGACTCACGCAGGCTGATGTATTTGAATTTAATCAGATTAAACATTAAAGTAGAATAGCACTAGTGGGTGTGTGTGTGTAAATGTGTGTATACTATGGGCTATTTTCATGCCAGATGGGGGTTAAAATGGGAATAAACAACAAATGAAAACGTTGGTCCCATATTTAACGGGACACGTGTGTCTGACCCACCTCTCTGAGCAGGGGGTCGGTGATGGAGCTGAGGTTGACGGCGCCTTCATAGGTCAGGTAGTAGAAGACGTTCAGGGCTCTGGTGGCTTCCGGACCCTGCTGCTTATAGCCGAAGATCAGGTCGATCCACTGGTGCAGTTGGCACGACACAAACTCACTCTCCAGGGCCTGCGCACAAGGAACGACAGGAACGATTACGAGGTGAGTGGGGGGGGCGACTCGCCTGAATGAAAGGGTTACCGAGAACGCGAGACGTATGAAAATCAGAAATCCCTTTGCCATTGAAGGGATTGATTCTGAAGTTGAGGCCATAGAAACAATAGTGGCTTTGAGGAAGTCAAATGATTATTTAGCATGTAGGCCTGCAGAAGGATCTACTCAACTGGTCTCCTATGGGCAATTCTCGACTGCACGGCTGAAAATGATACTTGGCACTAATTGCTGTAATTGCAGAATGCCTACGAACAAAAAAGCTATAAACCAAAACAGAACTAGTTCAAAGTCATTTAAATAGCAGAACAACAGTCGCTATAATGATCTGCATAATGAGCAAAATGCACTGGGAAATACCAACGACGTTGAAAACCCGACAAACACTCCAGCCTAGCGCCGCACTTGGGAATAATTTGTTTTTTCGCTCCCATCCTTTTTCCGTGGGAGGACGGGAGGAGAGCGCATATTCCCGAAGTGCTTTGAGATGTCTCGGTCGTCATCACGTTGAGATACAAGCTGTTTCTGTCGTCATTAGCCGTTGAAAAAGGGACAACATTTATGGTTTCTCGTAAAAACAGCGATTGCGTTAATTTGCGGAAAAGCTGTCGGCACGGCAAAAACAAAGGCTTCTAAATGCACTCCAAATTAGAATGAGGAGGCCTTGATTGTCATTGCTGCCTTGTGTCACATTAATTCTGTGACAAAACATTAAACCGGTACACTTAAATGGCAATTTATATCATTTAAATGTTTACAGCCTGGCCTGGTCCATCACTCACTTAAATGTGACTTTCTGACAGCTAATTTTCCCTCTAATTCTCTCCCACTCTCTTAATTATAACTTTCAATCAAGGAAGAACGATGACAAGGGATAGACAAACAAAGACAAAAGGAAACACAGAAAGAGTGATGAGCAAAGAAAGAGACAAATAGAGAAGGACAAGATCGAGACAGAGCAAAATGAGCAAGAAAAAAGAGAGGCTAGCGATGGAAAAGACGAGGGGAACCAGCTAGACGTCCGTCTGAACGGTTTCCCTGGCGGGGGCCAAAAGAGCCTGGGCCTGACGGTAAACTGAGAAAGCTCTTGTATAATGACTTTATGAGAGGTGGAAACAATATCAATAAAGTGGCCTATGAGGAGGGAGGCGTAAAGCCCTGGGGCAGCAGAGCACTGAAAGGTCTCTGGGTTTTAATGTGGACCCGCCTCCCAAATCACACCCCACTCCTTTCGATAGCGCACTGCTTTTGCCCAGAGCCCCGTGTGCCCTCAGTAGGGAGGAGGGGAATTTGGGACTCACCCTGGGAAGCGGAGTGAAGGAAGAAAACCATTAAAACGGAGACCGGGCACATTTGTCATATAAGTGCATAACAAATACTTTGAATAGGTTTATGGTTATTAAGTCAAAGGTCTTTTTCTTTCGTTCCGCAATTACAGAATTCCGCAGTTACAGTTTGGCAACCTGGAGACGGTGAAATTAGTAGCCACAGATAGATTACTGATAGATTCACTTCTGTATCCAACTTTTTAAACACCCCACAACACACTGGTGTTGAAATAAAATATTGGAGAATATTAACGTTCTGGGAGTAATTACGAAGAACATGACCAGACAGAACCCCCCCCCCCAGAGCCCACTTACGTCCAGGGTCCAGACTTCTTGTCTACGTTGCCTGTGCCGTGAAGGCTCTCATGTTAATACGCTCAAAGCTCTGTCAGAGACCGATCCGTTTTATTAGGGCTACATATCTATTAGGATGCCTGCCTTCCAATGGCAAGCTGATTGTGGGGCCTACGGGGGGGGGGCGGGGCGGGGACATACGGGGTAAGGCTGTGTTTGAGTGTCACGGAGTGAGATCAGTTCATTATGCGCTAGGCTTGACCTTTGACGGGGCTTTGCTCCCCCAGTTTCCAAACTAATGCGAAGTCTGATGGGCATTTAATGTGCACCGCAATCTCCTGTCAATCGCGGCGGGAAACAAAGACCAGCCCGTGTTATTGCAACACACTCTCCAGAGGCCCGCCTCTATGGTAATGAGGTTCTCGCATTTGGGGAGGTGGAGCGGGGAGTAATAGAGTGTGTGTGTGTCGGGGGTTATTGGGGGGGGGTGAAGAGCCATCTTTGACTGTCGGCGAGATGCAATTGTTTGGTAGTGCCTGGGAATCCCCTCTCTCATCAGAGATTCAGAGAGCGTTTGGTAATGCCTGCGGAGGGGGACTGAACCGGGCTCTGTGGCGTCTTATTCACAGCCCTTCAGTCAGTGTTGCTAAAGGAAACCGGCAGTCCGGCCCGGCCTTCACACCAGACAGGACGGATCAACAAACACAATGGTGGTGAGAAAGCCCTCTCTCTCTGTCCTTGGTTTGGTTTGGACTGGAACAGACTGTCTTCACACTGACTAAATAATAATAACAACAATCTGACAAATCAACACTGGGTTGCTGGCCAACAGTAATCTGTCCAGTATAAAAAAGAGCTCTCACACACGAAGAAAGGCAGATGTATTATGAGCTGTCGTTGGCTACATGTCGTTGGCTACATGTCGTTGGCTACATGCCGCTGGCTACATGCCCGTGGCTACATGCCCGTGGCTACATGCCCGTGGCTACATGTCGGTGACATCTACATGTCAGTGGCTACATGTCGATGACATCTACATGTCGGTGGCTTCATGCCGGTGGCTACATGTCGGCGACGGCTACATGTCGGCGGCTTCTACATGTCGGCGACATCTACATGTCGGCGACATCTACATGTCGGCGACATCTACATGTCGGCGGCGGCATCTACATGTCGGCGGCGGCATCTACATGTCGGCGGCGGCATCTACATGTCGGCGGCGGCATCTACATGTCGGCGGCGGCATCTACATGTCGGCGGCGGCTACATGTCGGCGGCGGCTACATGTCGGTGGCTACATGACATTCACAGCGACCCTTTGCGCAGGTATCAGCTGTTACAACGATAACAAAACATACTCACCCCTGCCCCGGTAGAAAGTGGAGGGGGTGTGGCTCTGAAATTGATAGACAGGGCTATGGATGTGAGTCCTGATCATCCTGGACTTCAACATTATAGTTTCAACCATGTTTTGAGTCTGCAGACAGTCTGCTCACGTCACTTTTGCTTACAAACATCGGAGTAAAAAAAACCCAAAAAACCCCAAAACAAGCTGATATGTTGGAGTTCTGATTGGGTGAAAAATGTAACACAAGCTCATCACGCATTCACAAGTCTCATTCAAGAACCGGCGGATAACTACTGTTAATTTACTGGTGCAAATATGGATGCGGCAAATCCAGGCTGGCCCTCCTAAAGATTAACGCCCGGAGCCAGAAGGTGCATGAGGACAGAGACAAGCGGATTCCTGAGGAGGGATCAAGATCCGCCGGGGAGATCCGGCAGGCAGCCCGGTTATTGATGGGCCAATTAGCAGCCACTGTCTGTGCCGTCCCGTTGCTCCGGGACCCCCCTGACAACGAATGAATAATTTAGCATGCCTTTATGTAAATGCCAGGCAGGGGGTGCGGCACTGAAATATCACTACACCATTGTGATCGTTTTATAGTGGTCGTCCCCCCGTCCCCCCTGCCGTCATCAACAGCTGGGTATCGTCAGCGGTTTAGAGGACTCTTTCGACACTAATAGAGAGTCGGTTGTCACCTACTGATGTTCAAAGCGTCCGACAGAAGACGTTTCACCTTCTCTCATGCTGGAGATGCATACCATGACCAAGGACCCCCCCCCCTTCCTCACAATCTTTCACAATTTTCTTTTCTGGGATTTCTGGTGGCGCGAGAAAGTGGGGTATAATGTTCCCCCGGTGTCATTTTGGTGTTCCTGTCTTCCTCAAGGTCCTCTCTGGATTGTGATGTTGGTTCCAGGGAAAACACTGGGCCGGATCGGGTAACAGTGACTGCATACTTGTGTTTCCTCAGAGTCTGTCTGATGTTACAGAGGGAGGAAGGAGAAAGGGTTTATCTGCTCATACACAAGGTCTGGGGGCCTGCGTGTGTGTGTGTGTGTGTGTGTGTGTGTGTGTGTGTGTGTGTGTGTATATATATTCAGCCATGACGTGCTTTGACCTAAAAAAAAAAAAAAAACTGGCCTTAAATCACAAAAAAACATACCAATTGTGTGTTTTTGTGTGGTTGTTTGGGTGTGCCGAACGGTTGTGAGTTTGTAGTGGTCGGGTCGGGCCAATAGCTGCCAGACTTCCTGTGTTACTGAGCTGGCCTCTGCATGAGCTGCTCCCAGCTGCCCACTCTATGGAATTCTGGGAACTCCTGGATATGACAGCGTTCCTGACTGTTTATAGAAGGCCTTAGGGACCAGCTAGGTTCCTCTGTCATTCATCCTTACATCACCCTTAACTTTCCAAATTTAGTGGGTTTAAAAACAAAATTTATAATAAAGTCTCTACCAATGACAGTTGGAATATATTTGCTATTATGTTTGCATAAATTATAGTTGGACTACATTCACTCATACTTACGTGTAAACATTGTTTTTAATATTTACTATGACTTAATTAGCAATGGACCCATTTCCTCCGGCTGGTCACCAGTCGTGTCCAAAGGAGCTAGAGTACAAGACAGTGGTAACACCAGAACAGTGACATATACTGGACTTTATAGGGACAGATGTCACTGTCATCTTAATAGGCTGCCACTGAATGATTTCCCCCCTCCTTACCAGACCCTAAAACACCCTTTGAACCTTTTTAAGGACTTAAGGAAACCTGACTGATAGGACGGTAAAATGTCACTTAACAAATCAATCCACTCATTTGCATGCCAATGCAGCCAATTGTGTGTGTCTGTGTGTGTGCGCGCGCAGGTTTGTGCGTAATCAAACACACATGTCCTTTGTAGGCAGTGTGAGTGGCAGACTGTCTTTGGCTATTGATTACAGCTAGATTAGGGCGGACATCAGTCAGGCCGTGGCACTCCTACGCCCTGCAGGAGCAACCTACCTACACCGCAGAGGAACAAGTCACATGGCACGTCTCCACCGCAGACCCAGAAAATACCACCTGATTACTTCCACAGGAGGCCAATGAGATTAACCAATCAGCTACAGAAATCCCCAAAATCCCCACGGAATAATTCCACCCTCCCTCCCTCCCACAGGAACCTCCTCCTTTCATCTGGTGTAGCGTTTCGCTGCGTTTGACAAGAGCCTGATTAAAGGAGCTATTAGCAGGCCATAGCCGCGCAGCCCGGATTCAGTTTGCAGTAGGTATGCGGACATGTGAATAAAGGACACGGCATGTTAGCTTCCACGCCGGCTGCCTCCAGCTAGGCTCTCGTTCCTTACGTCATCCCCCGTTCCCCTCTCCCGTGTCGGAGGCCGGACCCCTTTGACCCGGTCTCTGTGGTCCTTTACCAGGCCAACTCACAAACACTGTGTCAATGGACTGACATGCGCCCACGCAAGCACACACCTTTTTCCTGTCTTTCGCCCAATCAGGAAGGTCATAACACAGACTTCTGGGTACAGGTCATCAGAGACAGCCACACACACACAGCCACACAGCCACACAGCCACACAGCCACACAGCCACACACACACACACACACACACACACACACACACACACGTCTGTCTGGTTTAGGTGGAACCTGAGTCAGTGGCTGAATATCTTGCTGGACTGGTGACGAGGAGCAGACTGAGCTGTGATTGTGCAAATTCTCCCAGAACAAACATGTCACAGGGCATTTGGAGGGCCTCGGAGAGGAGACCCGGCGTACCGCGTGCAGGTATATACCGTAGCGTGATGTCAACTCTGAAGCGGCGTGTATGACTCCGTGTTCAAAACAGGCAGTGCCAAACTGCTAGGGTTGGGATTCACTCTGACACCACCCCCACCAACAGCACCCTGACACCACCCCCACCAACAGCACCCTGACACCACCCCCACCAACAGCACCCTGACACCACCCCCACCAACAGCACCCTGACACCACCCCTTTCACGTCCACTCCGGTAACCCACCGTTTTTCTGTAAGAACCACCATCCTCAGTCAGAGACAGCCAGATAAAAAAAACAATTTACTGCAACCTAAAAGAAGATCAAATCCACAGAAGCGGGACTTTCATAGATGAATTAATTACTAAGAAACCTCAACCTACCTGGCCTTCCAACCATGATCCATACAAACTCCAAACTAAGAAGGAAGATGGCTCGCAAGCAGTCAGACCTTTTCTACAACTCAATTTCTAAGACAAGCATCATTCACCAGCAAAAAGGCTAACATGCTAACTGATAAATCCCTGCTATTAGCTTAAAGCAGCTCTTCTACAGTTGAGTAGGTAACAAAATTAATGAAAGTCCTGAAAACAGAGACAGACATCCACGTATACCACCATCAGTTGGAGATGGGGACAGAAGGTACTGGATGGGGAACTGTTTGGACAGCTGCTGGAAGAGCGAGAGAACGGAGAGAATGTTACAAAACGACCGCGGAACAGACTGGAGTACTTAGTTAAGAGTGGAAGTGCTTGGATGATTAGGACAGATGATCGAGGTGATTACCTTGTACACTGAGCCCACTATATTTCTTTTGGAGGGGTTCACACGGATGAATGACACATTGTGGGGGGGGGGTTAAAACTTGCACAGGGACTGGAGTTGGATGTTTCACAGGCTGATTCAGTGTCTATGAGCAGATACTAAAGACACAACGGGAAAATCGGTTTGCTTTTCTGGTTAAAATTACATTAAAAGAAAACATATTTTTGGGCCTTCCAATGAATCCCCAGGCTACAAGTGAAGTTCTAGCTAAGCTGAAACTCATTGAGTTGGAATATGTTTAGCATGCATCCTTCCCCTGATGGAAATACCCAGAGCATACTAATTACATTACAGTAACATGCTATTGGACAGAGGAAGAGAGAGCGAGATACAGTCAACTCCTATAGTATTTGGGCAATGTTAGTTATGTTTTTTTTGCCATTATATCTCAACACCTGAAACTGAATTGCGAGATTCAAAGAAACAGATAGATAGAAGGACAGAACGACGCAGAGGAAGATAGAGCTAGAGAAAGACAGTAGACATGGAAGTAGATTACAGGCAAACATCTGTATTCACTGTATTGGACTTCCACTGTACATAACCAATTAGCAAGGCTATCAGTACCTTTACACAGTAAATAAGAGAAACATGGTTCAGTACAATTATATCCAGCAGAGATTAGAATGATAAAACAATGAAAATGATGACAGATTTAAGATGCTTCGGCAAGATATGGCCCTGGGTCTGATTGCTGTAAGTGTACAGCCGTCTTTTGCTGCAACACGTCATTGGATGATTGCTAAAGACTCATCACGGTCAATTACTGTAGATCTATTCCACTGACAAACGCATGATGTGATGGTCCCCTCAACTCGCCGTTAGTTAAGTCCTCATGACCTTCCACATTCGGCAAACGTGATGAGATCCGAGCATAACAAGTAGAATGAATGGAGATGACTGGAGGATTGATGTCCGCAGGGGAGAGGGATCTGGTATTGGGGGTCATTCGGCCCAGTATGATGGATGACCCGAGCTCGTCGTCCTTGTCAAACGCCACGCCTTTGAAATGCACACCTGACTGTGGATGAGGGACGTTGCGCGGCGCACACTAATTCCTTCACGCTTGACTGAACACCTTGGCTTGGGACGGTGCGCGGGTGGGGGCACCTGACCCCCCAATCTAAGAGATTCAAACACCCAGAGAGAGAGAGAGAGAGAGAGCGAGAGAGAGAGTGAGAGAGACAGAAAAGGTCCAGACAGCATAGGGAGGGATGAAGGGAGAAAAAAGCTTCCGCAAATACTGCAGTTATGCAGAAAAGGCTCCTGCCTGGCTAAAAGGGAGGAAGGTGTACACTGACAGACGGAATGGAAGCAAGGGAGGAGAGAGACAGCATGAGAGAAGGAGAGAGCACGCTAAAGAGGGGTAGAGAGAACGCTTTAGAAAGGCAGAGAGACAGCTGCTGTAGATCATGCCATTTCTCAAGCTTTCACCTCCTCCTCTTATCGCAGGAGGAGGAGGAAGAGGAGGAGAAAGAAGGGGAGGGTGGCGCTCGTAAAACACTGAGCACACGGTAAACATGTCTCCCCTCACGCATGAAGACAACCGCCCCGAGAGCGCCGGGCAGAGCCCTCCAATCTTACCCCCATCCCACACGGCCGTTACGCTGCAGCTCAACAGACTCCCATGCAGGCTGGATGGACCGCCGCTAGGCTAACTCAGCGCCTGCACCCACATCGCCTCCGGAACTGGGCTGTTAGCAGTTAGCGGGATTAGAGGCTAACTCAAACTCCCTGGGTCCTGCGACAGCGGGCATCCCCGGCTGGTGCCTGATCGCGTTCAGAGTGAGGGGAGGTGGGTGGAGGAGAGGTGAATGTAAACATGGTTCAACTCTGACCCCGTGTTGCCGGTGGTCCCACCGGAGAAGCAGAGCAGCCTGGTGGGGTGGTGTGGGGGAAAAATAATATGGCCGCTATCCTCAGAACACACACACCGCCCTTTCCTTCTGACATTTCCCACAGGCCTGAGGACACCTCTGTGTCAGGGGAGGGCAGTAAATCTACCAGGGGAGGACCTCTGTGTTTTTAGATACAGACGGGATACGACCAGAAGAGCAAAACATCACTTCAGATAGGAAGGAACCGCAGACAGGAAGAAAAAAAAACAAACCATCACCTTACACTTAACACCCACCAAACACCCCCCAGTCATCCCCCTTCTCTCCTGTAGAGTCAACCATTTTGGATAATGGCCTTGTCCGACATGTTGACACACTTCGCGTGAGTATGAGGGCCTGTCAGCGAATTGACTTGACGGACCTCAGCACTCCATCAGGGAGAGCCCGGAGAGGGCCGCGTTATGGGGGGCCTCTGTGAGGACTGGAACGCCAACGGGCCCATGGCGAAGTGGCTCTCGTCTCTCAGCACGGCGCGGCCCATGTTTCTGAGGGTCACTGATCCCAGCTGGCGCTACCAGGAGGGTCACAACATACAGCTCGTGAGTGAGAGCATAAGGAGTGTGTGTGTGTGTGTGTGTGTGTGTGTATGCGCGCGCCCATCCAACACTGTACCTGACACTAAAGGACTAGCGGCTTTCAACAGCCACTTCAGAGGAGGACCGTCGCTACAGGCTACCTGAGTGTTGGTCGTCCATGGGATTGCTGAAGGGCTGTCTGGCACTTTCACAGACACCAGGAAAAGCTGCGGTGTGGCCATGACTTGTGTTCAAGTCCGTCAGCTTCTGGTCTATCAGTCAACTGGTTTGACCTATTCAGGCAACTCTGAGTGGAGTCACACTAACCCCATCTCTCTCTGTCTCTCTGTGGGCAGTTAAATGGACGTTCCTGTCGCTCCTTGGGTGATCAGGCTCTTGAGAAGTCTGAGCATCAGGTTCTTGTGGTCTTTCCCATGTGTGTGGTTTACACAGCTGTCGGTGAAGTTGGATGAGGCTTCATAAGTGAGAAGAGCCACACTAGATGAGTCAATGAAACGTAATGGGGAATATGGTGTGCACATCAAGTTAAATAAATCACTTTAGAACTGAATTGATACATGTAATTAAACTGTATTTTTAACATTTAAGTACCAATTTTGTAAAGTTAAATGATCCAAAATGAAATACAGTCTGAAACACCTCCAATGCCATTCTGGTTCTTATCACACTGCTGCTCAACCAGGAAGTTCAGATTGCAATCCTTAAATGCCAGACAGAATGCATTCTCCTGCCTTCTACCTCAACTGAATTCACAGGCGCCCAAGCTGCCACAAGGAGTCCCTAGAGCGTGACGAGGAAAGCTAACCATATTTGATAAGTTTTCACATATATCAAGTAAAAGAAAAAAAGCACCATTAAAGATGCATAAGGTGATTTTTGTCCACTGGGGTAAAATCGGCGCTGTTGAGCAAAACGGTGTCCCTAAAAAAATGAATGCGCTGATGTGTTCCATGTCATCAAAATCACTTGGAATTTCATGGTTAACTGAGGTATGAGAGATTCTACTTATACATATTAACAACATATTATATCCAGCCCAAAGTGGAATGTTTCACCTTTTTTTCCCTGGAATGCCTCTACGTGAAAATTCATCTACATCATTCATCTACAAAAATACGTAATGTATGTATTCATCAAACTATTTATTATTTATATAACACACACACACGTTTCCAAAAAAAAATTGGGACGCTGCGTAAACAAAATGCAATGATGTACAAATCATTTAAACCCTATATTCAATAGAAAATAGTATAAAGACAACAGATGATACGTTGAAACCGAAAAATGTTATTGTTTCTCTTGACCGCCCACTTTGAATTTGATGCCAGCAACACGGTTCAAAAAAGTTGGGACAGAGGCAACAAAGGACTGGAAAAGTTGTGTAATGTTCAAAAACTAAACCTGGTGGAATGTCACACACCTAATTAGGTCAATTGACAACAGGTCAGTAACATGATTGGGTATTAAAAGACAATTCCAGAGAGGAGGGGTCTGTCAGGAGTGAGGATGGGGAGGGGTTCACCACTCTGTGACAGACGGCACGGGCAAATAATGCAACAATTTAAGAATAACATTTCTCAATGTAAAATTGAAAAGAGTTTGGGGATCTCATCATCTATGGTACATAAAATCATTAAAAGACTCATAGAATCCAGAGATATCTCTGTATGCAAGGGACAAGACGGAAAACCAATATTGGATTGATGTGATCTTCGGGCCCTTAGGCGGCACTGCATTAAAAACAGACACGATTCTGTAGTGGACATCACTGCATGGGCTCAGGAACAAAACAATGCACATGCATTTATCAAGTTCAAATATGAATAAAATCAAACATCTATCAGTTATTGGTAAGGTAACGCAACCGGTCAGCCCGTGGTCATTTAAGTCTACGCACATCATCACCCGCTATTCCCATAATCATAAACAGATCTGAGAGCCAGAAAGAGAGGGAGTAGGAGAGAAACAGAGGGAGAGAGGGATGGAGAGGCAGAGAGAGGGGTAAATAAGAGGGGGAGAGAGGAGGGACAGAGCAAAAAGAGGAGAGACAGAAACAGAGACAGAAAGGGAGTATTCGTCATATATCCTGGAATGCTGTGAAACATGACAGTGGCCAGGGACGGCCAGTTATCTGGTGAAGAGGGATCAAGTTCTTAACCTCTCCCTCGACCCCACAGTAAAAACAACAATCGCTGCCTGATCTTGGTGTCACGCAACATAGAGACTAAAGGAAAATGTGCGCGCGTGTTTGTGTACGGTTAAGGTAAAGACATGGCTCCCTCCACTGAGGGACTGCTTAAAACCCCAGTAATCCTGGGCACATCCCAAACCCGTGTATTTACAATGAGAGTCATGAATCCCGGAGCTGTATAAGCCCGGGTCAATCAAGTAGTTGTGTTCAGGAGAGCCAGTGAGACTGTGGCAACCCTGTAGATTAAGGCAGAGGAATGATACGATGTTCAGAGCTGCAACATTCAGACAAAGGCAAGCCAATAGTCCTTGACTGCTGGCTGGTCAAAGTAGAACACTACAAAGCATCCAGAGAACTAAAACACGCCACATGAAAGACCTCTGTAAAATGAAATGACATGATTGGTGTTCTCCATATCGTGAAAATACAATGCACGAGGCCCGCATATAATCACAATCACATATGACTATTAATAGGTGTATTTCACAGATGCTCACGTGTAAAAAAAAAAAAAAAAAGGAGGACACAAGCTGTAGACCACACACTCGGTGCCCCGTGCAAAATGGAAAAACAACCTGCCATTTTGTGTTGCGCTTCAATCCTTTACCGTGCGGAGGGTTTAATGGCCTCCCCAGATTGGGCTTTAATTAGCTGTTAATCATCTATGGAGCTTAACGAGCGGAGCCGCCCTGGCGTACACACACCTCTTCTGCCATGTGCACACCTCTCCTGCCGTGCAGACACACACACACAACTCTCCGAGCATGCACGCGCACAGACACACACACAACTCTCCGAGCATGCACGCGCACACACACACACCTCTCCTGCCGCACACGCACACACCTCTCCTGCCGCGCGCGCGCACACACACACACGCACACACACACACACGCACACACGCACACACGCACACACGCACACACGCACACACGCACACACGCCTCTCCTGCTGCATGTTGCCCATGTTGCTAGGCCATTAGGAGCAGACGACGGGCCAAACGAGCCAAACGGACCCATTAACTCCTTCAGTCTGCTTCACTCTCCTCCCTTGGCCCCCCTAGCTCCCCCCGTTTGCCCACTCTCCCTCTCTCTCTCTCCCTCCCTCTCTCTGTCTGGCTGTCTCACTCATCTCTTTTTAGTCTCTCCTCCCCCCCTCTCTCTATCCCATAATGCCACAGGCACCAGCTGAACCCCTTTAATGGCAGCTATCCGTCATGAGTCCGCCCTTCCATCCGTCCTACCCCCCCCTCTCTCCCCCCTGTCCCCCCTCCCGGGTGAGGGACTAACTTCCTCTTATGGCGACGGTATGTGAGGAGAGCCTCTTAACGATCACGGGAGGAGCATTCGAGACATTCCACGTCAAGTTAAGCGAACTAGCGTTCCTTTATTCTTTCGGTGGACGTTCTCCATGACACCTGAGTCTTTATTGACGTAAACCTGCTCCGCTCTCTGTTAGGGGAACCGGGCAGTGGCTCCTCGTCTACCTGCACGAGATCTGCACGAATAACACTTAGCAAGACGGACAACTAAAGGCTTCATCTGGCCAATGTGGGAGAGTCAGTCACTGAACCTCCTCAGCGTGTG
>JACXGI010009183.1:7281-31253 GCA_016801175.1 Esox masquinongy
GCTAATAGACTCCTACCCAAAAAGACTGAGTGCTGTAATAAAATCAAAAGGTGCTTCAACAAAGTATTAGTTTAAGGGTGTGCACACTTATGCAACCAGGTTATTGTGAGTTTTTTATTTTTCATTTTTCCCCCTCAAAGATTTCAGTTTGTTTTTCAATTGAATTGTTCACGTTATAGGTCACATTAAAGGTGGAAAAAGTTCTGACATGATTTATCTTTGTCTCATTCTTTTACATCACAAGAACCTGGCATTTTAACAGGGGTGTGTAGACTTTTTATATCCACTGTAGATGTTTCATCTCAACGAGATTAACCTGGTTAAACAGAGGTTCAACGAAGCGTCAGCGGGGGTCACAACACAGCTCGTTGTTTCACGACAGTGAACAAAGACTTACACCGTCTCCCCAAAGCAAAGTAGTTATAGGGTGCGAATAAATCTAGGGAAAAAGTATTAAAGCTAATACAAAGTCCTGCTCTGCTCTCAGATCAACATCCCTTCTGGTGCCAATTCCCCCGTCCAACCATCATTTATTCATGCGGTCTATGGTGATAAATTATGCCCTCAGCTTCACGCTGGAGGAAAAGGTTACATGGTTCCATTACATTTTTCTTTGCATGATCAGTCCGTGATATAACAGAAAAAAAATGGCTAATTTAAGGCTACTGAGAACGTAGAAAATTGACAGCATGTTAATAATAGATTTAATTTAATAACATCTTAATATTTCAAGTACTGCATTAGGCAGTGGGTGCTGAATTAATCAAACTTATTATTAGCATAGAGATCCTATAATTATCTCGTTATTACAGTATGCATAGGGCATCTAATTGAAACAAATATGATTCTATTAACTGTACAGGCCAGTGATAGGCATTATGTTCTGATAAACTTATCTGATGACATTTGTGAATATTTCATTTCATAAAATAAATACAAGTACTGATTTACGGCCAGGAAGTAGTTTACTTTAACTTCATTCAGTTGCTCCCAGTGTCAATATTGCTAACTTTCTTATACATATGTGAATGCATACTGTATATTATCCTGTAGAAAAAGTGAAATCTGCTCTTTCATGCATGCCAGTAATGTGGCCTTAAGGACTGTTGACCCAAATGACACATTGGTTTCCTTACCCATTAAAACAGCCTGTGTAAGCTGACACCTGGGTGACATTGTTTCCTAATTTTAACATTATAGCATGTGTGGCACAAATCCCATTCATTCTTCACGTGTCAATTTTAGATACTTGGAAATATTTGGACATCATATGTGAAAAATGCTAATATCCATTCCATGACATCAGTGGGATTTGTTCCACAAATGCTAAAAACTTTTGGCAGCGGCGCCAGGGACTAAAGCAATGCATCGATGCCTGTCATATTTTGTCTACTGACTGCTTACATGGTACGGACACCAATACTATCCCTTTATTGGTCATTGGGAATCCGAATAGAGAAAGAAAAAGCTCTATATCTCCACTGTCTGTTGAGGAGGGACTGTGAACTGTCAAGACCAAACGCAGCCATGCTGTACACTGTTCTGAATCAGCGAACACCAACTGTACAGTATCTCTCCACCAGAACACAGAGGGTGCATTCCAAATGGCTCCCAATCTGCTCAAAAGTAGTGCCCTATGTAGGGAATGTAATTAATTATGAGCGTGATTTGGGATGTACCAAGAGAAAAGACAAAGCGCTATTTCCAATCTAGGGCTCTGCTCAACAGCAGTGCAGCATACTGAATAGGCTACACACTATAAATGTATGTATAAATTTCAGATCAGATGAACCATATGGATAGCTGAACGGAGGGGAAGGAAGGACTTAAAGAACATCTCTTCTTACTCAGAGACATGGACACAGAGATGACATTTACCCAAGGCAGATTACACAGATCACGGTTGTGTATGAGGGTCTTAGAAAATCTGCTAAAACTGATTCATTTCTGTAACATCATTGTACCATCTGGTCCAAACAAGGACATGGATAGTACAAACAATGCCATGGATATTATTATTATATTTGGTTTAAAAAATGAAACCTCCTTAGCATTAATACACCATTTCATATGTGACAACACAGTGCAGTCAGGCAATGAAAATGCCCATTGTGTAAATGCTATAGCCTAACTTGTTCAACCATTGACATTATCTTAGCTATTTCACACAAATAGCTCTTGGAAAAGGGTCTGAAACTGACAGGGAAACGCTTCCTGGCTGATGTACTTCACCCTGCAGGCTCATGGCATGTGATGCAGAATAGTGTAATGGAGATAGTTTAAAATGCTTGCTGATATTTAGTCCTGCTTCTCTGTTCTCTGTTCATTTTCTATAGCCAATTAATGTCAAGAGGTAATAAAGCACAACAATTCTAAACCCACTGTAATGTTTACAGAAGAAAATATAAAAAACTAGATTATGGACACAAACTAGAATCGGAAACTATTTATAGGCCTATCGTTTACAGCTTATTTTTAGCCTACAGTAGCACGGATGGAAGCCTAAAACCTGATAGACAATGAATAGAGAGAAGGGATTTAGCCTACATTTACATCGTGTATAAAGCATTTAGCTTGCGGTTTGGTGAAGGGGAGAATAAATAACTTCTTTATGGTTGTTCATTGAAGTGGCTTTTCTGGTTCTTTGAAAGAACAACTGTATGTATGTGTATGTCATTACGTAGAGAAAGTCAAAGGATCATCTCACTAGGCTTACTGGTGACATTCCTAATGACAGCAGCCTAGTATCACAAGGGCAAAGCTAGAACAGTAGAAGGCTACAAGACGTATGAACGTAACAAACATTATTAACAGTGACATGCTCTCAGCCTCATTGATTTTCGGAAAACATTTCCATCATTACCCGAAGAATGCATTGCATTGCCCTTAACGCTGGTTTATTAGGTTTTACTATTCAGTTGTTGATAGCATACATGAATAGCATGTTGGGTGGTAAGTGACCTTCCTGGGATGAGTAGTTTGTAGTCTGATTACTTTTCAGACCAAAGAGCAGTTGTTACTTAAAGCTTTTCCTGACAGACTTAAAACTTTTGTTCCGCTGCCCTAATTCCTGATTTAGTATTTTTTTTGCTGGGCTTTAAGTAAAAAGCGATCTATACCTGCTCTTGGAGTCCTCTTTGACAAAGGAGAAGCTCTTCAACATGCCGGTGAATCATATGCAGTGTGATTTAACAGTTTACGATGGGAATCAGATTTCCTCGCGTAAAGTACATTGATTGTACATACAATGTGAGCCCGTTAGTGAGTCGTTTTATTTGCATTGTTGGCCTTAAATAATGTCCCAGTCAGTGATCTTTTGGCAGTCCTTTAGCTCTCAAATGGCTTTGTCAGTCCAAGTAAAGGATCACATGGCGTTTTCCAGGGGGCCATGTGGTGTGTCCCTTTAACAGCGCTGAAAACATGATCCAGAATTTGATCATGTTTTGTTGGATGTTTTACTCGTAATTTGTAGCTGGGAAGATCTTTTTAAAAATCCCTCAGTGGTCAGGGTAGAATTCAGTTACTTATTTTCCACCTCAGTGATTTGATCAGCGAGTAGCTGTTGTGCTGTGAATGTTGCCTGTATGTGTTGGTGTGTCTGTGAGCCGAGGACATGGGTAATTAAGTTACATGTAATTACATAGCTCTCCCTTGCTGACAAAGTACAATTGTTTCAAACTTGTCCTGCCTCGTCTCAAATCTACAGAAGAAAATCAACGTAGCCACAACAGGGTGTATAATATGAAATACGAAAAGTACATACTATATTTATGCAATTTTACAGACTGTTTAATTCAAGCGGCCTACATACGTTTTACGTTTGGGTGGCCCAGAGAATTTAACCCACAACCTTGGTGGTACAAACTCCATGTTCTATCACCAGATGTAAGAACACGACACAGGCAGGTGGTATGGTTCCAAGCACGGAGCGCGTAGGTTTAATCGCAGGAATAGGCAAAACCCGTGGACAGAAACAGGCAAGGTCGGTAACAGAGTGGCAGATCAGGCAAAAGTACATGCAGGGACGAGACTAATAACCTCCTTGCAGAGGTGTCATAGCAGTATAATTGGTCAATGATTGTTGGAGGTGTCCTATTAGTCATGCCTGGTAGAGAAGCCACAGGTTTAAGTGACTTTGAACGGGCAACAATACTTTTAATGGTTCCAAAAAGAACAGTTTGAAGAACTTAGCCACTCAACAATGAACACCAAAAGGTTCTAAAAAAATTTATTTGGCGTACCGACACGCTTTAGTTAATTATTTTCAAGTTTCACTTTGAAGAACCCCGTTATAGATCTATTAGAAACCTTTCTGTTTTAGAGTGCACAAGAGATCTGGTATAAGGTGTGCTTGATCCTCTGTTCGGCAAACTGATCAAAGAAGGAAATGATATTCACTAAAAGATTTGCTTACACAATACTGTAATAACTAAACATAAAATGACAAAACGTTCAGTGTCTTTTGACTATCAACATATGAAGATACTGTGTCCCTGTAAACCGGATGTTTCAGGCATATTCTGATGTTGGAAATAGTAGCTGACCTCGTTCTAAGGCCCAACTTGACACTAAAGATTATTTCCCCTATAAATGTCGATAACTTGATTTCCTCTTAGAGACACAATATTGCAAAAACTACAGTTAAATAATAAGGTTGATTGTAAATCTAGGCTGGTGTCATTTCTATTTGTTTACTGTCCAGGTTATTGTGCCACACCGTGCCTTTAGCGAGGCTTTTAAAAGATAATCCTAATTACAATTATTTTACATCACCTGTACCTGTGAAACTGCGTGTTCAGTACTTGGCACAATCCAAACTGTCTCCATAGATGACTTCTCTTCTAGAGCACTCTGTTTGGCTGAAACAAGCGAGGTAACATTACAGCAACAGGTGCAGAGGGTTGTTACCAGGACAACCGTTTCTTACACCAGCTATGTACTGTAGTGACAGGGAGAGAGAGAGAGAGAGAGAGAGAGAGAGAGAGAGAGAGAGAGACAAAAGACATGTAGGGGGAAGAGAGACAGAGAGAAAGAGTAGAAAAAGGAGAAAGGGGAATAGAGAAATAAAGACTCTGAGAGAGATCCCACAATCCTTGTCCGGTCAGGAAATGAAACATTAGCAGCTGCCGAAGGAGGGGTGCCAGGCCAGAGGGGAGCAGCTGGTCTCCCATCCAGGGACTGACCAGAACTGAGCCTGCTTAGCTCCAGAGACCAGCCAGCAGTGGGATGCAGGTTGCTATGGCTGTAGGGCCTGGCCAGGGAATTACAGGGGGGTAGGAGATGTACGTTTCCATTAGAAGTCAGCGTGTCAGTTCTTATATATATCCAGACCTATCAGAGCTGCTAACATTAAAGGGTTTGGGGTCAAGGGTTAGGGAGAATATCAAACGCGACCATCGATCCAGACCTTAAAGCTGGTTTGCATTTCTATGTTGGGGCCAAAGGTAGGACAAGGGAGAGGATGGGCACCATCCAGTACTTTTTCCCATCCGCAATCACTGTCAGTTGGTGTGCCAAATTTAGAGGCCCAACGTACAAAGAAACATCCTACAGGCCCATCTCAGGAAGACACATCTTAGAGTCTGGTCTTTAAAAGCCAATCTTAAGAGTCCCATTGTACTGGCTTTTCACTCAGACCCATTTCAGAGGTCCATTTTAGATGCCCATCATAGTGGGCCATCTTACAGAGTCCATTACAGAGGCCCATCCAAGAGGCTCATGGAAGAGTCTGAATGCAGAGGGTAATCATCGTAGAATACCATCATAGAGTTTTAATGGCAGGAATTAATGGAGTTACGCCTGAAGAACACAAAGCTGCTCATGTTTTACCACTCACCAAGGGAGGAGACTAGTAACCTTAACCACAACAGCGCCATTTCTAAATTGTCTTGTCTAGTAAAGACTCAAAAATCACTGGTGAATATAAACATTTTATTTTGAATAGTCAGCAATCAGGGTTTAGACCACGGCACAGCACTATAACTGTCACCTCACTGGCTGTAGGTGATATTACCAGAGCCATCGACGAAATACTGAACTGGGCTGCCTTGTTTATAGACCCATCAAAGGCCTTAGACACAGTCAGGGCAAGTTCTAGGCATAAGCAACATTAGCGGTTTCTTAGGGCTAGGGGAGAGGGGAAAGGGGGCCACAAAAAAAAAAGAATTTTGCATAGGGCCCCCAAAAGACTGAAGCCAGCACTGGACACGAGCTCATTTACTTTAATCAGCAAGTTTAGGTCATTAGGCCTATATGCTCATGCCTGCTTATGGTTCAGGACTAAGTCATACAACTTAGGATTTTGTGTCTGAATGGGTGAAATCTGAATTTCTTGAAGTGTATAAAGTTGTGCAACAGGGCTCAATTTTGGGTCTGCAGTTGTTCACACTGTATATAAATGACATTGCAGACTATGATTGTTTTACAATTTTTATTAGTATTTTTATGCTGATGACACAATATTGCATTCTGCTGCACCTTACATGAGTCAAGCCATGCCTACTTACAGTCTGACTTCCAAGCCTTACAGAAGTAACTCTTAGACCTTCAATTTTTGCTAAAAGCAAAAAAATATGTTGTTACCCTGGACGGATCACATATTTAACAAGTTTCATCTTGTGACTTTGGTTGGCTTGATGACAAGTTGTAATTTAAAACACACATTACTGATTTAGTATAGAACCAGAAAATCAAGATTGGATTCCTTTACAGAAATAGTGCCTGTCTATATTTTGATAATAGAAAATAACTAGTCATATTCATTATTATGTCTGTTTGAGAGTATGGGAATGTATAATATACTCTATATACAAACAGCAGATTCTACACTTTTCCAAGTGTGCATTTTATAACTGTGGACAGTTGTAAGACTCATCATTGTAATTAGAAAGGTGGGGTGGGCCTCTCTGAATGTAAGACCAGAGAAGCACTAGGTTTTTTTTGTTGATTTACAAGGCACTCTTGAAGAAACTTCCAAATATAGTGCTGCTTTATTTCAATATTTTATTTAGTTAAAATATTTGTATATATTTATTGAGCTTTTATCATATGGATTGTGTACAGGCCATTAGATATTTAAAGCCTTTCACAAAGGCCCAGTGTAAAAAGGCCCGCCCTCAGACGTGGAAGTGCATATGAGCAACACGGGTCTTAGCATTTTGCAAAAAGCCAGGTCTTCCTTTGCAACCTTTTTCTTTTTCCATCTTAAGTGTTTGAACTTTTAAATGTCAAATCTGTCCTTCTAAAATAATTGTTTACTAGAGAGTTACTCTGCATATGAGCAGAAATCATTTGAACAACATCTCTTAGTATACTCTGTAGAACTGTTTTGTACAGTGAGTGCTAATTTGTTGGTCGGGAGTAGATCAATGAGTTCTTATCCTTCTCTAGTGGAATAAAAAGCCAGAGCCTCTGGCCCATAAGTGCCTACACTGTGACCTCAGAAAAAGGTTCTTGTTTATTTATTTATTTTTGAAAGGAGAACAACCAGATCTAAATGCATTTTGTAGAACATATGGATACGACTTAATGTCCCGTTGAATTGTGTAACCACATCTACAGCTCTACTGACTGCATTTCTATGTGTAGTGTTGTGATTGTGAACATTTCACCTCGTTGAACAACACCCCTGGCGTTTCGTCTCACTGCCACCCTGCTGAGTGCTGCCAAAGCAGAGAAGTAGAGTAGTGACTCTCACTGGGAGGTCCTGGGAACCCCCCCCTCCTCTACACTGGGGGGCTAATTAGCCTCGGTCAAAACGATGCAGCGTCCTGCGTCTGCAACCAAACAATGACAACAACAACAACAACAATAACAACAACAACAGTGATCGTTACACACTGGAGGTATAACTGTGTTTTCTAGTGCTTTCTCTTTGTTGATAAAATAATTACGCACTTCAGTGGTATGCCAATATCACCGATAATAATTGTTTATATAGTTCAAGGTGTGTATTTGCACTAATGTGTTAATGTATGTGTGCGTATAGGAGTGCACCGTGTGGGTGTGTGAGTGTATTTTCATGTGTGTGTACTAAGGTACTTCACTACAAGGCCAGTCTGTGGAGGGAAGATAAGGCCATAGCTAACATCCATTGAGCCAGAATGCAGTGCTTAGGGACTAAGTTCATGGCTTAAAAGGTTGTGTACTCTTCTAATCTTCACCCGGCACAGCCAGAAGACGACCAGCCATCCCTCAAAGCCCTCAGGTTCCTTTCTAGGTCTCTTCCTAAGTTTCGACCCTGCTAGGGAGTTTCTCCTAGCCTCTGTGTATCAACTCTTTTTGTTGCTTGCTCTTTGGGGGTTTCAGGCTGGGTATCCGTAAAATCACTTTGTGACAACTGCTAATGTAGGGACTTTATAAAATGAATTTGATTGATTGATATCTGCATATCATTTCAGATAGATTAGAGGCTCTACTCATTATCTGCATACCATTTCCAACAGATTAGCGACTATCCGTTATCTGGATACTATTTCAGACAGATTAGAGGCTTTATCCAATTTCAATCAGTCCCTCTGAAATCAGTGCAAGTTGATTGGACTACTGTAGGTGACAGGTGCATCTACACAATAGCTGCCTGACGTTCAACCGCATCTATCAATCATTGCCTATCACATCCACATGGAGACGGTTGTTGCGTGTGCAATGGCGCCCTATTCCCCACGTGCCGCACTACATCTGACGAAGGGCCTACATAAGGGAATGTTGCTTTAGGAGATTATGTTAATAATTCAGCAGTTTGAATACTCTGTGGTTAAGCTCCGTCAGTCGTTGCCTGCAGCTAGGCTAGGCCTCCACCCTCTCACTCCATTGCCTTCTCTCTCTCTCTCTTTCACTCTTTACCCCCCCCCGTTTGACTGCTAAAGGAACAAAACAGCATACAGGACTTTTCAAAATCTTCCATTCCCATACTGTCTCCTACTGACAATATAGATGATCAGTCTCTCTCCCACCAGGTGACATGAAGCCGGAGTGGCGTTGTCTCATGGGGGATATGCAATTAATATACAGGCGTGTGGGTATGATTCAATAAAACAGTCAATAATAACATTTAATGACATTTCACCCTTGGTTTTGGATATGAAATGTGAAATGAACGGAGTTAACATGAATGAACTGTGTATGGTTGGTTGCCTCCAAACTCAGATAAGCTACATGCATGGCAGGAGAATGTTCAGCTGAAAGGCACTGTCAAAAGTATTTCCATGGGTAGTCTACCAGTGTAACGAACTACCGCTGGTCCTGATTGTATTTGTAGTGCACCCTCAGTTTGCAGCAACAAGGATTCCCCATAGAGTAATAACGTCTGGTCAAACTGCTGGACCAGTGTGTTGCTTTTTTATATGCTTCCATACTTAGGTTTGCATTAGTTGTCTTTTTCACTTTTTCATTCTTTCACACACACACACACACACACACACACACACACACACACACACACACACACACACGCACACGCAGGCACGCACGCACACATACAGCGTGAGAGCATAACATGATGAATATATAGGCTAATCAATTCAGCAGCATATATATTATTTAAGGTGCCCATAACCTGAGATGTGGTCCTTTTCAACAGACCGTAGCCTACACCAAAAACAACACACTGGTCGACATACTAACTACAAAATGCATTAAATACTTGACCAATAAAATTAATTACTGTCAAGGTTTTATTTAACCCAAAACGATCGATCACTGAATAGGGAGTCTCATAGCCATGCACAAGAAACATGCACAACAACCGCCCATTGAGGGGAAAACAGCGCCACACACAACCATCTCTCTCCCCGGAGGAGGACGTAAATTCCCATCACTTACGGCGATATGCCGGTAAATTAGGCACAGACAAAAACATTACCACCTGGCGACTTGCGTAGGTTAGCTAGCCTGCAGCACTACCAGTCTTCTTTTAACAACATGGTGCTGAAACTAACAGCTCCGCACGCCTTGAAACCAGCGCTCGCCCAACCCTCATCCTCTCTCCATCGTCGACTTCACTTTGCACCACCAGTGGCATTGCTGGTTTCAGCACCAAGCGAATTCAAAGTCATGCTACCAGCAAACACCTGTTCCTAAAAGAAAATACTGGCGAAATTTTACAAACCTTGGAAGGTCTGCAGAAAGTGAGTCGACGGTTCTCAGTCCCCAACCAAAAGTCGGTATCCTTCACGGTTTGACGTTCAGTATCGTTCTCTCTCTCTCGTTCTCTCTTGCTCTCTCGAGCCCTTCCTCTCTCTTCCTCGCTACCGCACCCTCCCCCTCGGTTATCGCGCTTTTCCACTTAATATTCTCTAGAACAGACTAAACATTATAACATTCTCCCATCGCATGTTCGTATGTCATTGAATTCGTGAATTCCTAGAAGTTAAAGACATTTCATAAACACCAAATATGTCAGCACACGTATACATTTTTTCTATAATATTCTTATTCAGTCAAGACGAAAGGGGTAGCCTAACTTTTAGGGATGAATGGCGTTAAGTCGTTAAGACACAATGTTATCGTTAGGGGGACTTCAGTAAAGAACTTATTACCCTGTTTAAAATCCTTGACAAGGAATTATAGCCTGAGTGACAAAAGGGGATTTACAATAAGATCTCTGCATTGTGCTACCTTTTTTAACACCCCGCTTTGAATAGGACACTCAAAAAAATACAGAATATTGATTCCAATGACACACAGGCGCTCTTATCGTGAGCGTCTTAGAAAAATGTATGCATTCTGTACATCTTAGTACTTTAACCCACTGGTCCCCTGTGGTAATCGAACTCAACCCTGGCATTGCGAGCAACATGCCCTACCAACAGAGCCAAAGCAAAACTTAGAGCGTCATGTTCCACGGGACAGTCGAGAGCGAAATGGAATAGGTCTCCAGGCAAAGACGCTTTGCATTAAATCAATTTGCTTAGGGTAATTGCAGTAATCAAATAAATAAACTTGGCATAATAAGTTAAATGCATGCATGACGGTTATAACAAAGTGTGTTTATGTTGTTAAGGCCTGGTTTGCAAGCCTACACGGTGTCTAACAAAGTATCCATTGTTTATCTATCAGACCTGCGCTCTATCAAGCCTAGAGCAAATACACTGAACATGTGCAGGAGGTAATATAACACTGTCATGTTGAACAAGATGGAAAATAACCAGCCATTGGGTCTCCTGTTACACACAAGGTGTGTCCTTTCAGTCTAAAACGATGCCAAAAGAAATATTTTCCCAGCGTTGGGGATATCCTATTTCACAGGCTGTGTCATATTTCAGGCTGAACTGAAATGACTGACATACCGTAAATATAATAATATTAAATATTATTTATCAAATGCTTAGGTATAGACTAACGACGAAGTACTTAGAGATGGGATTAGACACTAATATTGTTCATTTTTTAAACATGAACGCTATGAATCCCAATAACGAATGACAGCAGCATGGCTATACACAGGGATTACAGCACAGATTCGGTGCGCAGGGAAACAACTAGGTTTATGTACATATATTCAGGGTAAATGGACTTGGCAACTGGATAGATAATAAAAAGTAGCAGTGGAATATGTGATGAGTGCAAAATTGTGTGTGTTTAGCATCACTATATCTGTCTGTCCTTGTTAAGTGTAAGTTATGGTGTGTGTGTGTGTGTGTGTGTGTCTGGGGGGGGGTTCCAGGATCTATCTACAAAGTCTGTAATAAAGGGTTAATGTAAAAAGAGGACCATCCAGATGGTGCGAGTAGCCACTGCATGGTCATTCTGCAGTCATATTCAACATTAAGGCTTGGGGGGTAGAAGCTGTTCTGGGTCTCGCCAGTTCTAGCAGATACACTAGTAGCGCTTACATGTCAGCCATGCAGAAATATAGGGAACAGTCTATGACTTGGATGGCTGAAGTCTGTGACAATGTTTTGGGCCTTACTCTGACAGCACCTGGCGGGGGAATTGTAGTTGCCGTACCCAAATATAGAATATTCTCCGAACAGCGCTTTTTTTGGATCAAATGTTTTCAGCCTCTTGAGGTGGGAAGAGGCATTGGTGTGCTTCACCTGAGGTGTATACGGTAAAGGTCTGCCACAGCAGAGAGATATAACCCTCTGGATGTCTCCGTGGAGGGCGGGTCAATAATGAATGCAGTAGATGTAAATGTATAGACTTGGTGAAAATGGGGAAAATTAGATTGAGTGTGGAGGTGTCATAACTGGACACGGAGCACCAACCATTTGTAGGTCTCAAAGACTGAGGGTCAAGATACAGTTCCCTCAGGATGGATTTTCTCTGATTCCCCTGTGTAAACAAATCTTTATCATGGACAACACATCAATTCAGTCATTTCCCTTTGCCAATACATTTTAAAGTCAATCAGGAGTTAAGGCCTGAGTTTTTTTTGTCCATACCTCTAACCCTGAATGGGCTTTATAGCAAATATTTGAAACTTTTTGGATCCAGAATGCTGATTGGCTGACAGCCATGGTATATGAGACCATATACCATGGAATAAGAAATCACAGCACTTTTTACAGCTCTAATTCTGTTGGTAACCAGTTTATAATTGCAATAAAGCATCTCAGGGATTTGTGGTATATTGCCAATATATCACGGCAAAGCGTTTTGTCCAGGCACATTGCAGTTCACTGTTAATTAGAACATGATATATTGGTCATATACAGTACCACAGTTTCTAATGCTATATTACCTAAATATATGATGGGCATGACACAATCACTTGTTTACCTGTGATAATTCTCCTCTAACGTTATGGCCAATATGCCACAGCTAAGGGCTGTAGCCACTGCATCGCACAATATCAGCTCTTTGCTGGGGCATTTTTTAAGATAAGTTCAAGGGTGCCAATTTATTTGCACTAACTGTACATTCATTCATCAATGAAAGTGAAAATTAAATGTTTTATGACTTTAGCAAACATGACTTTGTATCAAAAAGAAGACACAATGTCTTTCAAAGAGGGATTTCAGCAATGTAGAATTGTACCCATAATGAATGGATTAGTTGACGACTCTCTATAGGCAGGCTTTAGCTCCGGAGTAGTGAATTCAGCCATAGACAGATTCTTTTGAGTGGATACTTCAGGATCGAAACATAATTATAATAATATAATATATATTTTTTAGTTTCACCGCGTGAGTCTAAAAAGCAAGAGTTGTTGCCAACGCTTGCTTAAGCTAATGAAATATCGCTTCATACCACTTGATCATCATGCAAATCTTTTTTTTTTGTAATATGTTGACAAAACAGTTTGCTAAATTAATCTTAATTAAGATACTGCTGAAATATTATAATACACTATTAAATTAACATGAATATGTATAAACTGACAGCAGTTGAGTAAGTGCTATATGGGTGATTTGAACATAGTTTCATTTCTTTTTGTAAATACACAGTTTCCAGTTCCTGTGAAAAACCACTGATAATATATACTTGAGATTTATTGAAGTAGGACAGACAATTACATTTTTTTTAGTTATTAATTGCACACAGAGCCAATTGAAGCCAAAATATTAATGGGTTTTAGGTCATAGAGAGAAAAAGAGTGAAATGAGAGCACGAGATAGAGCGCAACAGAAAAAGAGGAAGAGAAATCAAATGGTAATTACAGAAACTGAAGAAGTTAATATAGTAGCAGACATTTTGGGATCTAGAGGAGCAGTTCTATCTTTTCTACTGAAGGCCGGTCTAAATTAAACCCTATGGCCATGGCTCTATTCAAAAGGAGGGCACTATATAGGGAGTAAGGCACCATTGGGGAAGTGCACTTGCAGTGTGTTAGGGAAGAAGGGACAGGACAGTACAGGGCAGCAGACATCAACGTATTTAATGTGGAGAGGATTGCAACCAAAAACATTCAGCATTCAGGTTAGCGTTTGGCTTTTGATTTGGGCTGTTTCAACAGTTGAATTAAAGATGTTTGGCATCCATTGTTGCAACAGTGATTTAACATGGCTAGTCTAGCTCAGGGAAATATACATTTCAATTGGACATTTTTATGGTTTAGCTGACACTTTCGCATACATTTAGTACCAACAGTACAGTCCTTCACAAAAAAATATCTTTTGGGCCACAAGAGAGGATGAATAAGCCAATCGGAAGCTGAGGATGATTAGGTTGCCATCTTGATATGAGTGTCAGATTTAAAGATAGGCCAGGACACAGGGTTAATGCTCCTTCTTATGATAAGTGCCATGATAAGTGCCATCTTAAGTGACAAAAGTGAGTCAGTGTACCATTTTAGCCCATTGGAAAGACGGTACTTTACTTGTTCACCTCACAAATCTGAGAAAATTATATTTAATCCAAATAGAAGATAATACAGTATATGACTCAGTTGTCATAATAAAAACACCTATATTTTCTTAACTCTAGCTTGTCGGTTATACTAAACAGATGTGAGATAGGGTTGCTGTTGTAATGCAATACAAATATCACAAAGTATTTATTATGAAAATAAGCACAATACAATTGCAGTCACAATCAGAAAACTTCAGGGGAGCAAATAATAAAAACCCAATGTTTTCTCACAGAATACCAATCACAGGGGTGGTTTGCGATTACTGAGTCTGCCAGAGACAGGAGGGATGTCAGTAATATTCTCTTGGTTAGTTTGGGAGTTGGACCCTTTCCCTGTCCTACTAGGCATTCGAAATTTAGTAACAACAAATGTACTTAGTGACTGTACTTAGTACACCGCCGGAAAATAATAAAAAAATAAAACCATGTGTTGAAACTCTTTAATGGGGTCTAACAGTGCTTAGTTCTGTATCCTTTACTTTTGGGAGACCTTTGTCCTTCACTGCCTTGCTCAATACAATACACCTGCTGCCTGGGCTGGTGTGAACCTCCCTTTTTCCTGTCTCGATAATACAATGGTGAGACAGAATGATTGGCATGGTTAAAATTAAGTTCTAAATTATGATCTTATTACATAACACTGTTTTAAAAAGGTGCTTAGTAGAACCAAATGGTGATCGTCGGTTTGCCCCGCTGTGGGAACGATTTTTGGTGATATTGGTTTTGAACTATCAACGTAGGTGTCTTCTCCTTTATGAAGGCCTCTACCAAGAACCATTTTATAACTGAAAAATTCCTCCTAGAACTGTAGAAATAAAGGGATTCACCTGGAAAACCTTATATTCGAACCTGTTACTGTTGCAACATTTCACATGCAATTATGTTTACAATGCACATACAAATATAACTACATACATATAAATACCTACATACATATAAATAACTACATATACATTTTTATCAATCATTTTCAAATTTTCTTTCTTCACAATTTCAAAAAAAGTCCAATCTGTGATTATGGCCTTGCCTCAACAGCTTCACATCAGGTGCAGGAGTGTCAAAAACCCAGACGTGTTCTCCGATGCACATCTCCCCAGGCCAGTCTGCTTCTTGTCACACTGCTCGTTCAACCAGGGAGTTTTCGCCGAAACCTGCCGGAACACACCACAGTTGAGCCCTCACATGTGCCTAACCTATAACAAGGGGTTGCCAGAACGAGGTGAGGTGAGTCAGCCCTGTCCCACATTCACCCTTCCACCCCCGACAACGCTGATTTCTGTTTTGGAGCCATTTCTTCTTATAGGCTGGAGTTTAAAATCAGATGGGTCTCATCATCTTGTGCTAAACTGGAAAAGTTGTTCCGGAGAGGTAATAAACCTTCAGAATGTTTTATTATTATTATTATTATTGCTATTACGGTATAAAGTTGAAAATAATACACACAAGTTGTACAAAAACAAATTAACTGTGTCGACAAAGTAATTAAAAAGAGAGCAGTTAATCTCCTGCTTTGTGCTAGAACTGCATTTACACATTGCAAGGCCTGTGTGGGTGGAGTGGCTGGAGAATAGAGGGCCGTGGCTGTACTGCTCTAGCAGCAGAGCTGGAAGGTTACGTCAGGTTATACGGTAGTTAGTGGATACAACCCTCTACAGCTAGATGTATTTCGTCCACAGAAGAGGCAAAAAACATGTTTAAATATTTGATGTATTCAGGCTGGAACTAAGTATGTGTCCCAATTGTCACCAAGTTCCCTACGTAGTGCATCTGGTCAATGGTAGTACACTATGTAGGGAATAGGGTGCCATTTTGGACAGAATATGAAAGATTAGTCTTAGCTGGAACTGGCCCTGCCTTATTACAGTGTGTTGATGGATCAGCACCCTTGGTTGGAAGCTAATTTTAAAGACAATGGAGGACGGATGATGGCACGTACACACACACACACACACACACACACACACACACACACACACACACACACACACACACACACAGTGGCAGCCATGCCGGCTCTGATCCTTTCTGTCTAGACCTGTCCTCATTGACTCCGATGATACACAGATTACAACATTAATCTTTCACCTTTTATTCCCATTTAATTGCCTCTCATTCTCATTTTAGGCCTGTCTTCTTTGCCTCTTTTATTCTTTGTTCTCTTCAAATGGCTACCGTAAAAAAAAATCTGACAACCATTGCTACAGCTGTTAGGCAAAGTAAAAACTAAAATGTCTGCCATGTAGCATTTATCAGATTTTTTATTTCTTTCATAAGCAGTGTTAAACTCGTCATAGATAGATAACCCTACAGCTGGCTGGTGGGGAAATTGTATTGTCACACTGTGCACTTTTGCAATTCAGCCTATATAAGCAAGTATACCAGCACTTGTCATCTCCCATCTGGACCACTGTTGGCTAGGCTCCCCATTTTTGCAATTAAACCCCTGAAAGTCATCCTGAATGCTGCAGCCAGCCTGGGGTTCAATATTCGTAAGTTCTCCCACTTTCGCCAACTCTACATGGACTCTTGCCCAAACGTACCCATGGAGAAGCAAGGGGAACAGCCCTTCCCTTGAGGATATGCGTAAACCCTACATGTCAACCTGTTCTACCACCTCGGACCTTTTGGCCGCCTCACAGGAGAGCAGCTCTTGCTCAGCCCTTTCAAATCTCTTCTCTTTCTCAGCCGAGTGAAATCTTTTCTCTGTCCTGGTAGCTTAATGTTGGAACAAGCTTATTTCTGATGCTAGGACAGCAGACTCCATGCTCAAAAACACACACACCAAAGTATATCAAATAGCATTCACTCTTGTGTATTTATAGTAGCACTGACTTCGTTTTCTTTGTGGTTGCTATAACTTTTCTTTGCATTTTTCTAATTAATCCAAAAATGTTCATTTTAACTGTTTGATTTCCTAATTCAGAGTGAATTTCATTAGGAACTATACATTAATTTGCTAACCAGCTTAATGTGACTTCCGGGTAGGTTTTCAAAATTCTGAAAAAATGTTCTGACCGGAATTGCATGGGTTTGTGAGAGTTTTAGCATTTCAATTTTATATTCTTGTATAGCAAAGTACAAAACTTTTGCACACCTGCAAATCGGCCGGTGCGTCGCAGAAGACCGAAGGTCGAAAGAATATTAAACAAGAACTCCCGCACACTGTCCATATAAATTGCAATATCAAAAAGCTTTAATGAAAACAACGTTTCGGTCCGAGGACCTCAGGACCGAAACGTTGTTTTCATTAAAGCTTTTTGATATTGCAAGTTATATGGACAGTGTGCGGGAGTTCTTGTTTAATATTCTTATATAGCTCAAACCACTTTGACTCGGACAGACATTTGTACAAGAAAAATGTAAAACAAAACTCGGGCACTTTGTGATCTACCCTTAATATACGCTCTAGCTTAGCCCTGTTAAATCACACAGACTGTTTTCTATCTATGCAGAAGAACTAGTCAACTCTAATGGTACAACCCAGCAATCCGTAGCATAAACAAAATGTTTAAAAGGGGTTCAAACCCAGCGTGTCCATTGGACAGGAGGGGGGTTAATTATAATGATTACATTTGCCTAGGAACTCAGTGAAGGCCACAGGACTGAAAATGAGTGAATTCAAAAACCATGACTAACACATTCAGTCATGGGTGGTAAATCTACAATTCACAAAAAAAGGCAAGGCACACTATGAAATTATATTGGTGGGTGTTACTCAAAAATGACAAGTTGATACAACACAAATACGGACCAATTGCAGGGTCACAGTAGCTCTATATTTGTTTCATTTGAAATCAAACAATTACTGTGAGATTAAAGTATAGATTCTCAGCTATTATTTGAGTGGTACATATTGGTTTCACTTTTCTGAAATACTTTTTTGTAGTCCCCCTTTTTCAGGCCATCAAAAGTACTAATATCATGTTGAAATTTAGCACTTGCGAATATTTGGTTGCATATCCTTTGCATGCAATAACAGCCTAAAGTCTGAGACCAACTGACCCCATACTGGGTATCTTTTCTGGTAATGCTCTGCCATCATCTGTGGCTGCACAATGAAGCAGAATGGCTTGGCAAGACATGCTGTCAAAGGCCACAACTCCATCTTTGTCTCGCCTGAGGTTGCTGGGAGCTTGCTTCAATAATGATGAGAGGAAGAAGTTTGAGATTTTGTCACAGATCAACAAAAAAATCCATAATGTCAAGGTAAAAATACAATCTGCAAATTGTCCTAAATGAATTACAAATATAAAACAGAAAATAATTGATTCCTTATGTATTCACCCCCCTTGCAATGAAACACCTGAATGAGCTGTGTTGGAATTGTCTTTGTCAAGTCAGGTAATTAATAGAATGGACTCCTCCTGTGTGCAATCAAGGGTTATCACATGACTTCCGGAAAAATACTGTACACCTATCTCTGGGAGGTCCCACAGTTGGTTAGTACAATTCAATAAAAAACTACAACAAGAACACAAAAGAACATTGAAATCACACCCAGAATAAGGTCCTTCAAAACAGAGGATCTGGGTGAGAAGGGCACTACTCAGGGAGATCACCAAGAGGGCTCTGGCAACTTGAATGGAGTTACAGTCTGTTACAGTCAACTGACTTGGGAGTCACTGTGCAAACGGCAAAAATAGCCTGGGCGCTTTACAAAAGTGGCCTTTATGGGAGAGTAACAAAAAGAAAACAACTTACATCAAATCTCAGCTAGAGTGCAGAAGGCATGTGGGTGTACTCTGCAAAGTGGAAGAAGACTCAACACTAAGCATTATGTTTGGCTAAAGGCTAACACTGCACTTTACCCTGAGACCGTCATCCCTACAGTGAGGCACGACGGTGGCAGCATCATGCTATGGGGATACTTCTCCGTGTCAGAGCCTAGGAATAAAGTTATGAAGGGACCTGGGATTTGACAGAAGATTTATATTCCAGAAGGACAAATTCCCCAAACATATAGCCAAACCCACCCTGGAGGGGCGTAAAAACAAAACAGTCAATGTCCTGGAGTGGCCCAGTCAAAGCACAGACAATTGAGAATATGTGGAAAGAGTTGAAAAGTGCTTTTCACCAAAGTCCCAATTTTTGCAAAGAAGAAATGAACAAAAATTGTAGTGGCCAGATGTGCAAAGCTGGTAGAGACGTATCCAAATAAACTCATGGCTGTATTTGCAGCCGTATCTCTACCAAATATTGACTAAAGCGGAATGAAAACTTACGGTATGTAAATAATTATTTTTTGTCTTGTATTTGTAATTAGTTTAGAACAATGTGTGGATTTTATGTTGTAAGACAATAAATGTGGGAAAAGTGGGGGTGAATACTTTTGACTGTAGCCTAATTTAGAGTGGGGTTTCCCAAATGCTAGGTTAATATTCACAGATATATTGGCTAATACGTTCTCGTGTCCTGTTTTTTTCTTCTTTTTGGGTTTTTCTAAAACCTTTGGTAATACCATTCTCTTCAAACCAAGTATGCTTCCACATCTACAATACCTTACTGGAAAGGACATTGTACATTGTAGCTTCAAATATGTGAGGGAAAGTTGTTATGTAATGCTTTCTATCAATGATCCCCTTGAAGATGCAGTCCGAAACTTTTTTTAAATCACATTTCAACTCCCATTTTGGGCTGGATGTGTAATCATCATTTTGTCACGCATTAACATCACCAAGTTTGAATATTTAGCTGGACACCATTAAGCATTGTTTAAAACTGACAAAAGTTGTTTATTAAGTTTACTTCCACCACAAATAGCATCTATGAACTGTATGGCTTTTGCCACTGGCCGTTTTAACAGCTTATTAGCCAGTAATTGGCTTACTAGTATCTAACTACTTGGAATAGTCATAAGAACTGAGCAATTGCTAGTGAAACTGAAGATGAACTTTACACAGGCAAAGGTATTTCATTTCATGGCACAACAACGTTTGTTTTTGCCGGATCGCGTAAGCGGAGCCGGCCAAGAAGAGCGAATGTCTCTTACTGAGTGACTGACTGAGTATCTCTTGTTAAATAGCGTAGTGGTTAGGGAAGCGGACTTGCAAACTATAGGTCTTGAGTTTGTATCTCCTCGCAGGCGAAGCCAAGTACGCATCATGATTTGTTCCGCATAGACGAAAGCGACGGTTATATTACGATTGTTTCTGGTGGATTTTCGAAGTATCCGTGCATGCGTTTTGGGTCAGGATAGACAAACACATTTGCTGGCTTAACATACAATAGTTACGTTATAGTAAGCCTTAACTGAAACTGTATACGGTTATATTGTGACTGTTTCTGGCATGGAAAAGTTCATATTCAGTCTCGCTAGCAATTGCTCAATTCTTATGATTATTCCTAGGAAGTTAGTAGATACTAGTAAGCCTATTACTGGCTAATAAGCTGTAAAACGGCCAGTGGCAAAAGCAATACAGTCCATAGATGCTATAGTGGAGGTGAACGTAATAAGAAACGTTAGACAGTTTAACACAATCCTCAAAGGAGTCTAGCGACTGTTAAAAATTGTAATTCTGTGGTGTAGTGGTTAAGTACAGTGCCTCTCATGTGAAAGACCTATGTCCAAATCTATTGAGAGCAAGCTCATTTATTTATTATTTCTGGTGGATTCCACGACCTCTCGTCTTTTCACTTGATGAAAAAGTTAGTTATCGTCACCTTTATTGATGGTTATTGTATTAATGTCATTCACGAATGAAAGAAAAAAGTACGTTGTTATGCCACGAAAGAAAAAAATACGTTCTTATGCCATGAAATGAAATAGCTTTGGCAGACTCGCTAGCAATTGCTCAATTCTTATGACTATTCCAGTAAGTTAGTAGATACCGGTAAAGCCTATTACTGGCTAATACGCTGTTAAAACGGCGGAGGTTAACTTAGTAAGAAACGTTAGGCAGTTTAACTGTATCAATGTCATTCACAAATGGCCAATTAAATGGCAAAGTGAGTGGTGTAGTGGTGTAGTGGTTAACGATCCTGCCATTCACGTGGGTGATACGGGTCGAATCTCGAGAGAACAACCCTTTTTATTGCAGGCCGGCAGAACTAGGCTTGCCTGATTTCTTTTTCTTTCATTCGTGAATTACATTGATACAATAACTATCAATGTAGATGGCGATAACTGACTTTTTTTCAAGTGAAAAGACGAGAGCATCGTGGAAACAATAGTCACAATATAAATGTAAACAGTTTTATTTGACCCTTACTACAACATAGCTAGTGAAGGTTGTAGCCAACGAAGGTTTTGTCTATCCAGAACAAACCTTAATGCATAATTTGTTTTGACTGTAGCGAGGCTTAAACACTGGTCCCTTGCATGGCAGCATCCCCAACCAACCACTACGCGATTTAACAAGGGGTAGTCAGTCAGTCAGTCAGTCACTCACTCACTCAGTAAGAGACATTGGCTCTTGGTCGGCTCCGCATACGCGGTCCGACAAAAATGGATAGTGACATTGCTATTGCTTACTAAAATATATTCAGATGTGAAGGAATAAAAAAACAGCATGGGGCTGCTTTTGATGTAAAATTCTCTATTATATCATCATGTTCTTTTTACGTCTCTGTTCCTTAAACATATGAGCTGCACATTGTAACGATGTCTTTAAGACTACAGCTCCAGAAAAAATTAAGAGACCGCTGCACCTTTTTCTTTCCTTTCCAAAAAAGTCGAAAAGGAAGGTTTTGAGTGAGGAACAGAAGGGTTAAAAATTAGAGACCACTGCAAATTGAACACATTAGTTCCTCACTCAAAACTTTCCTTTTCAACTTTTTTGGACAGGAAAGAAAAGTGTAGAGTGTCTCTTAATTTTTTCCGGAGCTGTATATGCACACGTGTGGTGCTGCAGTCCACCACCCCCTGGCCGCCTCAAACTCATGCTGTCCTTGACCTGATGACCAATACCTCACGCAAGTATTTGGAAAATGTAGTGTTTACAAATTACAACATACCAGATTGAAAAAGACAGATTCTTGAATAATCTTGATAAGAAATTTATATTTATAAATAATTATATTTATTTATAAATAATTATTATAATTTATAATAATTATATTTAAATGTATAGAAATGTATTAACTATACGGCATTCCTGATCAGTCAGAAAAGTGAATTTTTCACTTTCTGGCTGACAAACAGTGTACTCTGTCTGACAAACATGATACTCTGTCTGACAAACATGCTAAGAGTCATGAACCCCATTATTCAAGGTACTCATCTGAACTCTTAGAGGTTTTCGCAAAATAAATCAAGTCTGGGCTAACACTAGACAATCTGGGTTCTTAGTTCACTGGCAGCTCTTTAAGCAATTAAGAAATAGAGACAATGGTTCAGTAAAAAAAGACCAAATGAAACAATTTCATTAGTTCAACGGTGGACTCTATTGGTAATCCTTCAAAGTTTTGGAAAGCTGTAAATTTGCTGAAATGAGGAAAAGCGTAAGCAAGTCGTTTCTGATTCATGCATCATTGCTGAGAAGGCAAAGACGTGATGCTTTTAATGAATATTTTATTTAGACTGAGTTTCTATTTGAAAAAGGATGGCTAAAATGGCTCAGTAACACATTTCTTTTTCTTATATTTTAGTGGCAAGGATTATTCTTAATGTCTCGAAGGAAGCTTTAGTGCTGCCACTTTATGTAAGGGTGGGAATAGTACTGATCTTGAAAATAAACAACCAAATTCAGGCGTTTAGATAATCAAAAACATACAGGTGTTTAGATAATCAAAAACATTCAGGTGTTTAGATAATCAAAAACATTCAGGTGTTTAGATAATCAAAAACATACAGGTGTTTAGATAATCAAAAACATTCAGGTGTTTAGATAATCAAAAACATTCAGGTGTTTAGATAATCAAAAACATTCAGGTGTTTAGATAATCAAAAACATTCAGGTGTTTAGATAATGAAAAACATTCAGGTGTTTACATAATCAAAAACATTCAGGTGTTTAGATAATCAAAAACATTCAGGTGTTTAGATCAAAACATAGTACCACATAGTACTGAATCTCGGGTGCTGCAGAAGACACTCTTACAAACAAAATGAAATGCATGCTTTTCTCTAGGCTACATAACTCAAATTGAAATGAAAATATAATAACTATTTAGAATGGTAAACGAATAAGTTCCTTCCCATGAATATATTGGTACCTGGCTTGATCACAAGTTGTCATTTTGCAAAGACATTGAACTGAGTTGAGAAAGAAGTTAGAGTTCACGATTGGTTTTGCCGAAACAAACTATGTCAAACTTGTGCAAATAGCAATGTCAATTTTAAAGTATAGGGATGTTATTTACATGCATGCTGCTGCATCTATACATAGCTGTTCACTTACACCCTTTTCAGACTGTGAGGTCCGGGATGTGCCCTGTTTCCCTTCGTTGAATTGAATGTAGCCTGCTTGTGAAATCCGGGAAGTGACCTGTTTCCTTTGTTGCCTTGAATGTTGCCTACCCAATCCCTATTATTGTTTGCACCTGTGTCTCGTTCTACCCCTATATAAGTGCTGTGTTTGCTGCCAGTCTTTGTGAGGTATTGTTTGTGTATGCAACTCTACTGAGCCTTCTTCTCCCGAGCGTGCCGTTATCCCTGCCTACTTCTTGTATCAGCCCGTCTCTGTATCCTGACCATTGCCTGCCTGTTGACTGCCTCTTTTGGATTACCCTTTGTACCT
>JACXGI010009184.1:0-21114 GCA_016801175.1 Esox masquinongy
CTCCAGGCTGTGTAAGGGCTATTTGACCAAGAAGGAGAGTGATGGAGTGCTGCGCCAGATGACCTGGCCTCCACAGTCACCGGACCTGAACCCAATCGAGATGGTTTGGGGTGAGCTGGACCGCAGAGTGAAGGCAAAAGGGCCAACAAGTGCTAAGCATCTCTGGGAACTCCTTCAAGACTGTTGGAAAACCATTTCAAGTGACTACCTCTTGAAGCTTATCAAGAGAATGCCAAGAGTGTGCAAAGCAGTAATCAGAGCAAAAGGTGGCTACTTTGAAGAAATTAGAATATAAGACATGTTTTCCGTTATTTCACACTTTTTTGTTAAGTACATAATTCCATGTGTTCATTCATAGTTTTGATGCCTTCAGTGAGAATCTACAATGTAAATAGTCATGAAAATAAAGGAAACACATTGAATGAGAAGTTGTGTCCAAACTTTTGGCCTGTACTGTATAAATCGGAACAAATAATGTTTCACAACATTTGCTACACGCACGCTGGTTAATTACATTGCTTTAGATAAGCCCTTTCATCTGCAGCTGTTATCAGACAGACATTTCGGAAGCTACTTAAATTTGAGACTTTCACAATTAAATATATTTCGGGCCAGATGTGTAGTATGTTGTTTTCATGTGCATAATAAGTACAGTCGCAGTCATACCTCAGATAGTCATTAAATTCCATGTTTCAAAGAGTACTTTTGATAACGTGGCACAAATTGGCAAATTGTCTCAACAGCCCCCCATTTACAACCACGGGCCAAAAATCATATCTTATAAATTGTGACATAATACATAAAATTAATATTCAACATTTAAGTGCAGATATTATCACTAACAGGATATATTGCAGATATCAGGAAATTAAATCACATCCTGTAATTGAAGATCATACACTTAAGAGCATGAAGGCATTGCTTTCTAGAGGCAAAGCAACTCTAGATTTCTTGCATAATTATGTTATAAGATTTTTTAGCATGAACTCCAGCTTAAATTATTTTTGCTATTAGGACAAAACCAAACTTCCAAGTTTTCAGCTTGTCCAAAATTGCTTCTGAAAATAATTGGCCAATTAAGCAACAATAACATTTCAGGCTATCAAATCCAAACTATCAATCAATTAATCTTTTCACCTACTTTCCCAAATATAACTAGTCACTACCATCCTGCTGTCACCAGGATGGATGACAAGCGAACCTGAAGAGGTGTGTTCACAATTTGAACTGGACCACAGGCCGAGAAGCAAACTTTTTGATCATCCGACCATACGGTCACAGTAAGGATTAGTTTGGGGTCTCTTCTTTGGAGTTCACACTGCATAAAAATGGAAACAAACCTTACTGAGGCAACAATAAGTGTGAAAAGGACTAAATGTGTGAAAACGCCCGGAGATGAAAGAAGATATCCTAGCTATAGGATGTGCAAATGATGTCATCCATTTACACATCACATTAATTAGAATGATACCAGCAATCAAGCAGAGTTTGTTAATTCATAAAATTAGGTTAGAATTAGATAACTAACAAGTAAGTCTCCATTATATCTTCTAATTTACTACTCCAGGTAAAAGTTGATATTCAAACAGAAACATATCAGCTATACACATTTTCTATTGGGACATTTCACTAAAAATAAACAGCATTAAAAAAAGGCCATGAGTATTTATTTAATAATTGAATTTTATCAACACTAAAACCTTTTTTGGCTGTTCTAAACTCTTCATAACCTTGTAAGAGAAGTATCTACTCTATAAACATATTGTGCAAGGCATTTCGCATTTTTAACCCCCAATGACCAAATCAGAGAGTTAAAAAGTAATCATATTGTGAACCTATGAAAGATGTGTTTAAGTTCACAAAAGACATAAATATCTTGTTTTGGTTATTTTATAATTATTACATTGATAAATCAAAGCGTGCAGTATTAACAAAATAAACAATACACTCAAATATATTTATTTTTACTGTAAATGCATGTTTGAAATCAATACAGTTCAACCGCTTTTTCTATGCAGATTTGACAAGGAAAAAACACAAATCACATTGTCTTGATTCACAGTGCCTGGATCACTTCCTCTAATTAATCTATATTCATGTTGTTTTTTTACTTTTTCAGATGTAATGTAAATGTGTAATTATGGACATGCTATCGCACTGTTACAGCTAGTAACTTCCTTTCCCTTCAACTGCTACAACATATGCTAATCAGTGAACGTGACTAATACATTTAGATTTCATTTCAAGTGGCTCTTGATTTTTGACATTCCCATCCGGTCCAATCATCCTTAATCAACGTTCTTCCATTGAAAGGGTGCATTTTGGGGAATTTCACATAGGCATCTGGCTAAGAGTGTTCCAGACCTCCAGAGTTTATCCACTGTCCTTCACCAAGACTGTGAGGTGACCAGCACCTTGCCTTCTTCCGTCTAGTAACTGAACATCTGCTGTGTTGTGTTAGCCTGCTGCTGTGCTGCCTGGGCTTGTCTAGCTTGCTCCGGTGTCTGAGCGTCCTGGGTGTCACCTGGAGGCCCGTCCACCACGGGGGCAGCCTGGATCCCTTCAGTCTGCGTGACAGGCCTCCAGGCCAGGGTGGGGGCTTCCAGGGGAAGGCCCATGGGGTTGACAAAGGTGGTCAGGTTGATGAAGTGGGCGACCGACTGTGGCCCCGTTGTGGCGCCGCCCGGCCCGACCGTCTCGGCCGTGAGTTCGGCGGGCCGGTTGTGGAGCATGGCGGAACCGCTGACCGTGTCAAAGGTCACAGTTAGGATGGAGCTGTCCAGGGTGAGGGGCCGGTGGTCGCTGGCTGTCAGGTGGCCCACGGCTACAGGCTGCAGGCTGGTGAACTGGGTGGGGGCTTGGGAGGTGATGGGGGTCACGGTGATGTTCTTCAGCCCGGCCGAGCCGTTGGGCGACGAGGCTGAGGACGTGTTGGGGTCAGCCAGCACCACCACCTACAACAACCAGGTAAGGACACACACTTCTAGCATCATAACAGACCCACTCAACCTACACTGAAAACCCCCCCCACTGATCCACTACCAGGACAGTATTTAATACATTCACAGGTTCATCCAACTGTAGTAAATCTAAAGTGTAACCGGATGCAGCTGCTGACACACACCATCAGACCGGCACACCCACCTGTTGTATACTCTGCACGGCCGAGCTGGTCTCATCTCCTCCCATGGCGGCGGAGTACTCCGTGTCTTTGCCTGAGAAGTCAGCATACTCATCAGAGTCCGACAGCTCGGGCTCCTCCGGCTGTTTGGGCTTCTTCCTGGACGCCCGGGGGGTCCGCGGGGGCTTCTCCGCAGCTTCCTTCTCCAGGGTGAGATCGGGCTGTGAGGGGGTTTGAGAACAACAGGTATCAAAACAGTTCCATCTCTTGCGTAACCTGTAATTACACAACCGCCAAAGCGCTTTATATGGCATCGCGTACCTGCGCAATGCTGATGCTTGACTCGTCGATTGTTGAGACTTCCTGGAGCTCATCGAAGTCATCTATTCTCACAGTGACCACCTAGGGTTGGGGGAGGAGCGGAAGCATGTGTTCAAAGAAAGCCGAGACGTAATTAGCACAGACTGGTGGGTTGAAGAACAATGGAACAGAGATGGGCCATTCTTACTGTCGGCCTGGGAGAACAGTACACAAAGACAGCTCCTTCAGCTGACGCTCAGAAACCCATTCGAGTGGTTGCGGACGTCAGCCGATTGCGGAAGCGCCCGTACTTCACAGCTCACCTCGGGGTGTTTGCGCCTCATGTGGCGGTTCATGGAGGCCCGGGTGGACACCTTGGTGCCACAGAGGTGACACGTCTGAGCCTCCACCTTCTCATGAGTCAGCTGCACATGCTTCTGGAGCATGTACTCCGTCACATACTTCTTATCACACACCACGCACGACCACGTCTTTCCCACTGCGGAGGGAGGGAGACAGAAACGCCTGACGACAGCTGTTCCCAGTGAATACACGTCATGCCTCATTACTGTCGCTCAGCCTATCGAGGCCCAGTGGTCACAGACTAGATCCCCTCCTGTTCTCATCTGGTTGACGTTCTCAACGTGGCATTGTGGTGCCGCCCGTCAACTAACATCATTGGCGGAATGTTCTGCATGTTACACATGGCGCGGCAGTGATGGAATGTGCGACTACCAATCGGAAAACTGATCACATTCATTTTCTTGCAACATTCCCATTAAACAGGGCTACAATATGAATATCTTATGCTCTGAGAACCACAATCAGGCTAAGTTTTATTTGACATTAAGGAACGATTTGTTGTTCGCTCAAATAGCTCTCAAAAGACAAACTGAGAAGATATGAAGTCAAAACAGAAAAGAGACAAAATTAAATGAGAATTGATCCAGGAACTTACCAGTGTGAATGAGCTTGTGTGTTTCCATGGTATTCCTCTCACTGAAGGTCTTCCCACACAACTCACACATGAAGTCCTTTATTCCTGCAGGAGTAGAAATAGTGCATCTGTCTTTGAGAGCCTTAACACAATGAATTAATTGTACAGACATTGCTGTATCTGTAAGATTTGAGTCTGGCCATGTATGTTATCTTACAGTGTCCAACCCATGTTTAAAAATGGAAGTAGTGTCTTCTTCATTCAGTGTGATATGCAGGGTCCCACTAACCTGTGTGTCTCTTGTAGTGCTTCAGCATGTTGACCTTCTGGGCAAACTTGCGGTTGCACTCCTTACACTCATACTCTTTAATGCCCTTATGCAGCTTCATATGGTGCCTCAAAGCATGCTTGGTCTTCATGCCTGCAGAGATCAAATACTGTTGAATTATTGGCTTTTCCTAGGTAGATGCCTCTACCAAAACAGTATAGGATCAGAACACAATGTTACCAATGAACGCAGCCACATCGCTTTCACAATCTCCTCTGCCCTCTCCTCAGAACACATGACCCAGTTATCCTGCTTTCACAATCTCCTCTGCCCTCTCCTCAGAACACATGACCCAGTTATCCTGCTTTCACCATCTCCTCTGCCCTCTCCTCAGAACACATGACCCAGTTATCCTGCTTTCACAATCTCCTCTGCCCTCTCCTCAGAACACATGACCCAGTTATCCTGCTTTCACCATCTCCTCTGCCCTCTCCTCAGAACACATGACCCAGTTATCCTGCTTTCACCATCTCCTCTGCCCTCTCCTCAGAACACATGACCCAGTTATCCTGCTTTCACCATCTCCTCTGCCCTGACTGTGTCCAGCACGTGGTCGGGTGAAGCAGATGCTAAACCACACGACTGTATAGTAAGCACATACTGGATTATATTGTAGACCCTGGACATCCTGACAAGATGCCCCCAGGTGTTGAGGGTAGGCAACAACACTCAGGAGTGCCAGCTGAGTCCCCTCCAGTACCCCCCGTTTACACATGACACCAACATCAACGTCCAGCTTCTATCCTCAAGCCATAAGGCTGTAAAACATGACTAGAATTATTATGCAATGGCCTGGAATATTATCATAAGCCCTGTTTTGCAATAACCCTTTATTATTGACTTTACGCACGCACACGCACGCACACAGCAATCTACCCATAAACACAATTATTTACACAGGGTATTCCCTGTATTTAGGCCAAAACATGAATGAAGGTAACTCATCTGTGCTATTTGTTGTGCTAACCCCTATACCTCTCTGTGACAAAGGGAGCCGTCATGGTGATAGCCTTACCTTTCCCACACTCAGCACATAGGAAGTCTCTGATGTTGTCATGTACCCTCAGGTGTTCCTTTAGCATGTCCTTCCTGGCAAATGACTTCCCACACTGGTCACAACCATGACTCTTCACCCCTATGTTGACAACAAGATGAGACAGCATTAGAAACCTTCAATAAGAAATTAGAATAGACAATATTCTTCATTGTTGTTAAGCTATGGCAAATATTTTATGGAAATCAATGTTAAAATCTGTAATACAAGCTAAAATATAAAATGATTTTGGTTCAAATTAATGGTTTGGTTCACACCTGTGTGAATGACCTTATGTCTCTCCAAGTTGCCGATGCTATTAAAGATTCTGCCACACATTTCACAGGGGTGGATGTACCTGGAGAGTGAACCGGATCAGGTAGGGTTATGGTCTGCGCGTTACTAAACAGCCAACAGTAGGATTCTACAACAGTATCCAATATTTTCGTTAAAATTTTCGCCATTTGGCAGATGCTCTTATCCAGACTGGCATACAGTTAGTGCATCCATTTTAGGACAGGGAGACAACCCCACAAGCCAGTAATTGTAAGTACACCCTAATCAATCAACTCTGGGCTAGAAGAGAGAGTTGAAACAATACTTTAAGATTATCATTAGGTCATGAAAGGCAACGGTGGTGTATCTCTCTGTGTCTAAGTGCCCTTCTCCAGCCACCCCTGTCCCAAGCTCCTGTTCCTCAGCTCTCCGTCCTGACTCACCGCTGCACAGCAGGGTCTGGGAGCTGTTCCCTGTGGATGACCAGGTGAGCATTGTAGGTGGCTTTAAGAGCAAAGCGCCGATTACAGATGATGCAGCCGTATCCCCTTTCTTTGTGTAGGTCCATGATGTGCTTCAGATAGTCTCTGCCCTTTAGGAACGTCACCTAGACGGACACAAGGACAGCGCTGTCTAACAGAGGTCCTGGAGATTGTGTGTGTTTGTGTGTGTGTCAGGGTTGGAATTTAGTCATTTTAGGGGCAAGGCCATTTGGCCTTCGGTGTCACAAAAATGTTGAGGGAGCTTACAAATAAACAACTTGAATTTCTGATAACGGGAAGGCCAGGGCGTATTGATATAGGTCTCCAGGGGTCTCCGAAAACAATTTGTGCCAAAACGAGCATTGTTTCAGTGGTTATCGCAGTTTATTCTTTCTGGAAAATGTATGAGCAGCTGCCGCGCGGATGAATCTGTCTGTGAGGGGGCTGTATCCGTAACCGGCTTTGTTTACAAAACTTTTGCTCACGTTAGCTAGTATAGACCACGAGCTCAACAAAAATGCCAGCAAATTGTATTAGCTGCTAGTAAACCGACGTACATCTGTCTGCGAGAAGGCTTTATCCAGCAACTGGCTGGATATTTGGATAATTCTGACGTAAGTCCCGTTCTGCAGGAATAGTATGGGGAGTTACTGAAATTATTACTACTACAGAGCACTGGCACAATTTTGATACTACTGGGAACGGCCATGTCAGTTATTTTCCCTGACTGATAACATTCCGGAATGACGGCTTGTCTTTTAGACATTAACACAATAGGGGACTGCACAATCTCGAAACATTTTGATAAATGTCTGTACATTGTGCTTGTTGCTAGCTAGTAAACTCCAATGAGGTCAGCACCATAGTTCAGCTGTTTTGCAACACCACACTGTTAACTAGAGTGTGGAAGTTTACAGATGTTGTGAGGTAGTGCATTGTTTATGAAAAAAATAGTTTGATTTCACGTAGAACATAACCATTGATACAATGCTCGTTTTGGCACAATTTTTTCAGGAGAACATCCAGAGACCTATATCAATACACCACGGCCTTCCCATTTTGGAAAACCGAACGTATCATACATTTTCGAAAGCTACATCGGTTGCCCCGTTCAGTTCAATTTTAGCCTAGAGAGACCGCAGGAAAAAAACGGAAAAACTCAAAACTGAAATAATTTACGAAAAATAATGTCTCTATGAACTAGGATCATGCTAGGTAATCTGTAAATAGGCCCCATGTTAAAAAATAGCAAACTTTTCCTTTAAGTAACGTTACGACTAGCTTACCTCAGATACACAAAAGCAAACCTTTAACATAAAAATCACCTGCACTAATTAGTATGACCTAAATAAACAAGAATACTGACTTATATGTGCGTGGAGCAAATCATTTTTGTTTTTTAATCTTTCACCACAAACACTGCAATGTCGAGTTATGTCAAACCAAACGTAGCTTCTCTGAGCTCTCAAAAAGCGTTCAGGTGTATTCTTCCACTGCAAGGTCAAAACGTTCTCACTTCTCAGTTGCATTGTTGCCAGATTTGATTGACTGTCGACTGAGAAATCACCTGCAGACTCCAGATAAAAAACGCCCGAACCTATACAACCCTATCTGTAAATCGACCCACCCAAGCCCTTTGCCCGCACACTGTCATCAAAAACAGCCCAATTGTGCCAGAAACCTCCCAATCTGGCAACACCGCTCAGTTGCTCATAAACGCACCATCCAAAACAGAGAGGTTTGATTCAGTTAAGCACTAAATTAGTCAGCTATCGATTGATAACCAGCTTGCTTGCTTGCCTGCATGTAATCTGTTCTTGTGGTTGTTCTCAGTTGCACTCCTGCTAGTAGCTTTGAATGACGTGATGTGTGACGCTGCTTCCAAAATCATAAGTTAGTAATATTGATTGGTTCTCCATGGTGAAATCGTCATTCTGTGTGAACTACGGTGTAACTTAAGGTGGGTTTAAGACAAACTTTACACCTAAACGTATGAAAAAACAAACCGACAGCAGACCGTGAGATTTTGACAGTAGCAGGGGCACAAAAACCATGGTGGCTGTGGGCATGCAATGATTTTTTGGGGTATCATGGCCAGAGCGCGGGGAACGACGGCCTTGGCCGTTGTGAAATTCCTACCCTGGTGTGTGTGTGTGTCTGTCTAACCACTATAGTGGTTTGAGTTTGGATGTGACATGAGTGTGTGTGGTGTGGGACTGACTGGACACTTCTTGCAGCTGTACTTGTGGGTTTCAGGTTCATCGTCTTCATCCTCATCATCAGTGTCGTCACTGCTGTCCACTGAGATGCCAATCTTCCTGATGAACTCCTCCCTCTCCTGCTCATCCATCAGGGCAATGTCCTGGACACACACACAGAAAGTTGAGGAGCAAAGAAACATTAGACCGAGTGTCAATCACTTTCATTATTTGGGGTTTGACAAGTAAGCGGTCATATCAGAGTTAGAAAGAACTGTGAACAAAATACTCAATCACAAATTGAACAGCATCCCTCTAACCTTAAAGTGAACGTGAATATGGTCTCTCAGCACATCCACTCGGAAGAACTTGCGTCCACAGATCTCACACGTGTACTTCTTATCTCCGTGAGTCAGCAAATGCTTGTTCATGTTGCTCCTGCATGAAAACACCTGGATACACACAGCCAAGGTAAAGAGCTTTTCTTTTTTTCTCATCAAGGTATTTTGAAAGTAGTCACGGTCCCTTTGTTGCTTTGATTAATTAAAGAGGTGCAGTGTGAATCAGGAAAAATAAAGTCAAAAAGCATCTCCTCAGGTCTCCGTGTTATCTCACCTTGCCACAGATAGGACATGCTGAAGGCTCCTTCCGGTATTTGGTCCCTTCCTCTCCATTGGCCTCCATCTCCTCCCTCTTCATCTGCTTTGGATTGGCTGAGACACATACAGCAACAGTATAGCTGAGTACTGACAGAATGTTGACTAATGCTTTGGGATAAAACACACAATTTCAGGAACAGCCCTTATGAAAGGTAAAAAAAAAAACCACTGAATAATTCCAAACAATTCCAATGTAAACTCCAGAGTACTAACTGAATAGTAATGAAGACAGATCAGCCTACTGACCCACAGTGTGTCTCCTCTGATGGTCCTGCATAACGTCCTTGCGATAGAACATCTTGCTGCAGATCTCACAGGCGTACAGCTTCTCTCCGTGCTTCTTCTTGTGCTTGGACAGATTACTGTTGGTGGAGAAGAACCTCGAGCAGATTTCACACTGGAACGTCTTGTCGTCTGCCACCACGAGACCAAAAACAAACAATCTGACTAGTCATTCAATTAAATAAATAATGATGAATGGGATATTGTAATAGACAGGACAACAGTACAGGAACACTGCGTAAAGGAACACATCCGTACAGTAGCACGTCAGCAGAGTAACACATCCCAAAAAAAACAGTAGGTAACTAAAAATACTTTTAATTTCATGGTGCACTTACCTGTCCTGCAGTTGTGGAACTTCAAAGCATTCTCGACACGGAAGGCTTTGTCGCACGTGTTACATTTGTACCTGTACTCCATGTCAGGCTACAGGAGAGATGAAAGAAACAAAAGCTAACAACACAAAGAGTGACTACCCTGGAAAAAAAGTCAAAATGTTGAACATTTTGATGGGACTACCTCATTTTTGCTGTGCTTGTATGAGATGTGCTGCTTCAAGCTCTCCTTGCGGCTAAACATCTTGTCACATTCATCACATTTAAAAAGCTTATCACCTAAGAGAGCACACAGACAAACAAATTATAATATACGCATTATTTACAGTATATACATTTGCATTTTTGCCTTTTAGCAGACATGTTTATACAGAGCCACTTACAGCAGTAATTAGGGTTACGTGCCTTGCTCAAGGGCAGTTATTTTATTCACCATGTAAATGAAATGTTGAACCAGCAACTTGTTTGTTACTGGCCCATCATTCAAATCAGGAGGCTATCGGCCAGCTCACAGACAATATGTTAGTATGATCAGAAAACATGTTACTGTCTCCATACAGTACATGTAGAAGATAAAGACAAAATCCAGACTCCAGGGACAAATAAGAGGGAGACAGCATTACTATGAAAGAGCCTAACCATGTGAGAGCATTACCGCTGAGTAGAGCATTACTGTTGGGTAGAGCATTACACTACCATGGGGGAGAAGATTACCATTTGGGAGCATTAACAATGCAGAGCATTACACTACCATTGGGGAGAGCATTACATTACCAGCAGACAGCATTACACTACTGTGGGGGAGACCACTACCGTTGGGGAGAGCTTTATCAGGGAAGAGCATTACCAGGGGAGAGCATTACACTACAGTGGGGGAGAGCATTACCAGGGAAGAGCATTATACTACAGTGGGGGAGAGCATTACCAGGGAAGAGCATTACACTACCGTGGGGGAGAGCTTTACTAGGGGAGAGCATTACACTACAGTGGGGGAGAGCATTACACTACCGTGGGGGAGAGCATTACCACTGGGGAGAGGATTACCGCTGGGGATGAATACAAGGGGAGAGCATTACACTACCGTGGGGGAGAGCATTACCGCTGGGGATGAATACTAGGGGAGAGCATTACCGCTGGGGATGAATACTAGGGGAGAGCATTACCGTGGGAGCGGATGTGTCGGTTGAGGTTGCTGCTGTTCTGAAAGATCTTGTTGCAAAGAGTGCACTTGTACACCCTCTTATGGTCTCCTCCCTGCCTCAGGAACCTCTTCCTCGACCCCCGTCTGAAGAAAAGGAGGGCCAGAGAGTGAGAGAGGGGCAAAAGAGCGTGAGTCAGGATCAAGACCAAATCTATTAAGACTGATTGATAAAATTCTAGTCTTTATGTGTACTGTAAAGTAAGTATGTGATTGAAAGGTGAACTTTGGTTGAAGGATAACAATGGAAAAATATTCTGAACAAAATAAATACTACATGCAACAATTTCAAAGATTTTACTGAGTTAGAGTTCAGATAAGGAAATGTCAAGTAAAATTAATTAATCAGGCTCTAAACAATTGATTTTACATGACTGAAAATATAGATGCACACTTGTTGGTCACTGATACCTTAAAACAAAGGCACGCAAGCACATCAGAAAACCAGTCTGTGTCTGGTGTGACCAGAATTTGCCTTATGCAGCACGGCATCTCTTCGCATGGAGGCGATCAAGCTGTTGATCGTAGCCTGTGGAATGTTGTTCCACTCCTTTTCAATGGTTGTGTGAAGTTGCTGAATATTGGAGGGAATGGGAACACCCTGTCTTACACGTCAACCCAGAGTATCTCAAACATTTGGATGGGCTGATATGTCTGGTGAGTATGCAGGCCATTGAACAACCAGGACAATTTCTGCTTCCAAGAAATGTGAACAGATCCTTGCAACGCGGAGTCATGCATTATCACACTGAAATGAGCATGAGGTTATGGAGGCAGATGAATAACTATGGTCCTCAGGATCTTGCCACAGCATCTCTGGGGATTCAAATTGCTGTCAATAAAATGTAATTGTGTTAGTTGCGATCGTGAGGCCGGTTGGACTAGTGACATAGTCTTTAAAACGATGTTGGAGGCTGCTAATGGTAGAAAAATGCATTTTCATAAACAGCTCTAGTGGAAATTCCTGCAGTGAGGATGCCAATTGCACACTCCATCACAACTTTACACATGCGTGATTTTGTTTTGACAAATTTACAGATTTTTAGTATGGCCTTTTATTGTCCCCCATATGCACCTGTGTAATGATAATCCTGTTTAATCAGCTTGTTGATATGCCACACCTGTCAGATGAATGGACTATATTGGTAAAGGAGAAAAGCTAACTAACCGTAATATAAATATATTTGTAAACAAGATTTGAGAGCAATACATTTTTGTGTACAAGGAAAATGTCGGCAATCTTTTGTTTCAACTCAAGAGACATAGGACTAAATCTGCACTGATATTTGTGTTTGCGTATGTAAATCCATTTGAAGTCAATACCTTTTTTGCCAGCATTGATTTGAGAAAACACTAATTTTTTTGCCCATTTCAAAAGTGTTCATAAAATGGAGATTTTAGACCTGAATGCCAAAACATTTAAGGGACGCATTTGCTTAATGCCTAGCATATCTAATGGTATACTGGGTTATGCAAAATAGGTGAAATTAGAGCATGTCCCCATTTCTTGAATTATTTTAAATTCAGGTCCAAAATGTCCCTTTAAAAAACATTATTTCCTTGGGCCAAAATGTTGTAACAATCCAGAACATTTTAGGGGGAAGTGTCAGGACAGCTTAATGAAGTGGGTTAACACTTACTTCCCAGTGGAGAGGAGGGTACGGGTTACCCTGGGCATGGTGACAGCCACCCCGTCAGGGCCGATCTCCATGCCACTGTCTTCCAGAACACTCTCTCCTCCATCAGTGGGGGCCATGTTGAGGGTCGTTGCTACTGTCTTGGGTGCTGCAACTAGACGCAGGTATGCGTTCATGTTTCAAACTTCTCCGTTTCAAAACAGAAAATGCTGCAAAACTAAACAGGGCATATGTCAGAGAAGTCAATTATTTAATGTAAAATAAGTAGAACTTGTCTCACTTTTCTTCTTAGATGCTACAGTAGCAGCGCTGTGTTTGCGTTCTCCTTTGGTCCTCTTCCCCGGCCTGCCTGGCCTTCTCTTGGTAACCGGCAGGGGAGAGGAAGCGGGAGCAGGCATGGGCTCAGCACCATAGCTGTCATCACAAGTTACCGGTTCTATTGGGTCCCGCTGCTGAGGCTGGGTTTCAAGGCACGGGGGAACAGCCTTCACTTCCTGAAGGTGGCTCAGCAGGTGGTCTGGGAAGAAGACCAGTGGGAGGATGGGGAACGTCACGTTAATACACAAGAGCACCTCTTCTCTTAAGTACCGCCCTGACTAATACAAATCATTCAGCCACTGGTCTCAACCAGTCTCTGAAGCTCTCAGCCATCCAATGTCATGAAAGTGCTAGTATTTTTAAAGGACAGGTTCCTGGAAGAATTACTTTGTTTCCTGTCTCTGGTACTTGTTCCAATAGTATGAAATGGTCTACTTCTCATTCCCTGTTGTTTCATTCTATGGTTGGTCACTTACCAGACAGGAGCTGTGGCTCCACAAACACAGCTGGGCACACCTTACACACCAAGTGGGTTGTCTCTTGTCCCTGGCCTCCTGGACACAAAGCATGGCTCAATCCAGCACAAAAGTGAATGCAGGCCTGTGAGAAGATTTCTCTAAAACAACATGCCCATTGTCCACTAGAGCTGTAGGAAATACTGAGACAATTGTTCTTTTCTGACCAGACATGTTTTCTGACCACATCATTCATGTCCAAGATGGAGTATGACGGTGAGTTAAGGGCTAAGATATGTCACAAAAGGCTCACAATTCACTTATTGATGGCACAGTTATTTCATGAGAGAAGGTGTTCATTTTTGCCTGGAGAATATTTTTGGCATCTCTGGAAGTAAACACACCTGCATCATTCTCTTTGACCACTAGAGGGAGCAACAGCCCAGCTTTACCCAATGCCAGCCCTGGTTTGGTACAGCTAGCATCCACATCTGAGTGAAAACCACAAATACCACACTGTCAGATATTTAATGCTCTTTTAGCAACACAGGATTTAGATGATCCGCGTATACAGAGGAATTCAGTCTGGAAGTGAAACCCCCTACCTGCCGGAGGGGGAGGGACTGGAGCCTTCAGCATGGGCCTTTCCATCTTCTTGGCATAGAAGGCCCCATACCAAACCCTCAGCTCTGACCCTGGTAGCACATCCTGAGGACAAGACAGGATTACAATACAGTGTCTCCAGGAAGATCGTTTCACTCTTCCCAGTTGTCACAGGAACACTAATTAGCAAGCTGATGTGGACATCGGGAGCTGTCCTCTACAGAACAGACAACACTGTTCTTATCTGAATTGGGTTGGGGTGTTGAATGATACCTGTGAGGTGTTGAAGTAGACCTCATTGTCCTGCTGGTAAGCAGTCAGGTTCTGGTGCTGATGTTCAGTAGCGGGCCGAACTAGCATCATCCAATTACAGTCATCTTCATTGGATGAGTCAAAACATATTACCAGGCCATCTCTCTGGAAGATCTGGTCACGTTAAAAACAAAGCACAAGCACAGAGAATACAGAGTCGACAAATAAGCACCAACGCAAAAAGCAGACAAACAAATTCAAATAGTTCCCCATAACAGCAGCATCCTATGTTGAGCACCTTCAGAGGAAACAGGCCTTCTTTGTCCAGGTGGGTTACTCTCTTAGCCTCAAAGGGTCCAAACCTGGTCCTCTTGACCAATCGTTGGAGGACAAACACTCCCTCCTTCCCATCAGGCACATGTCTGATCTCCAGACTCTCCGGCAGGGAGGACCTGATCCAAGAGAGACGCAGACAAGACACAGTTTAATATGCTCACCCGTCTAGTGCAGGTCAGACCCATTTGTCTCCAGAACATCCCAAATTTGTTGGGGCAAGGATTGTACATGGCGTCAGAAATGTTCCACGTATATGTTGGTACATGCTGACCATTGAGATCACACAGTTGCTGTACATTGGACACTCATGTTCATGCTACAAACAGCCGTTCCGTCTCGTCCCAGACATCTGGTGACTGTGCAGACCACTCAAGTAGACTGCGAGTTGTTGTACCAGGCAGTGTTCCCACTCCTTAATTCGCTGGCGTTGTTGATTCTGTGCCCGCTGAAGCAGCTTTTTCCTATTTTTAACTGGTAGGTGTGGAACCCCCGTAGTCACTGTGCATTCCAAGATGCCGTTCTGCACACCACTGTTGCACAGAATGGTTTATAGCCTGTTTGTGGGTAGCCTTGCATGATTCTTGCCACGCTCATTCAATATCTCTCATTAACAAGCTGTTTTACACAGAACGCCTGCTGACCACATGTTTCGGGTTGTCACTATTCACTGTGAATCTTAGACACTGTGTGAAAAGCTCAGGGAGGCACTGTTTTTGAGGTAGTTTATTATGTTTGACACTTTCAAATACATGAAAAATGTTACACCCAGGAACAGATATACATATCTTAAACTATTGATACTTTGTCCATTGTGGTCCTCACTGAAGGGTTATCCGGGCAAACGACCAGGTGACATGGACACTCAGTGTCTTGCACTCAATAATAACCACAATAACATTATTACATACACAGAAATATATCCAGAAAAAAAGTTTAAAATTCTCCTCTAACACGATCCCCTTTTTGTGCCGGGTAGTTTGTCATTAACCAGGCCTTCCAGGATTGTTTAAACTTGTACACAGCAGAAACCATTTTTACAGCAGTCAGGACCTTATTCCTCTATTACTGCTGTGTATAGAAAGTGTTCTGACCAGTAGAACTCTTAAAATGGTATGGTACCAAGTCAGTGGCACTCTCGTGGAGTGGAGTCGTTTCCAGAAGTAAAATAACCTTTCAGATACAATAACAGTGGAACTGTCACCGACAATCAATCCACACTGAAAGTCGCTTAGGTCCCTTGTTTTGCCAATTCTAAAATGAGGAAATGCTTTCATGAACGGGGTGGTGTACCTAATAAAATTGCCACAGGGTGTATGTGCATGGTGGACTTCTACTCACCGGGCTCTGCTGAGAACGAATGAGTCCTGCACAGTCACTACTGGTCCCAGATCTGGACATTCCGAGTCATGATACTGCCTACAGTCCTCACACCCTGGGAGTTACCGTCATGAAGTCAGAGAACACATATCACATACGCTACGTCTGAATGAGCACAGACAATCACAAAGTGAAGTAAACACATTTGCTTGTGTTGGGCTACATACACACAGACGTGAGCACAGAGTGAGCAGAAATAGAAGGATAATGTGCTCTACTATGCCATGTCAATTACGTTTTCAGTATACTCACAGATAAACTCATCTGATGTTTGTTCCGTCATTATGAATATCTAAAATGTCAAGAAAAGGTGAAAGGAATATTGTTAAAAAGTGTTTATTGGGGTACAATTTGCTTTATTTAAATAAAAAGGTAAATAGTTTACAGGGACATAGAAGGAACCAGTATTAACAGATGGGTAGGCTACATATTATTATTACTCATATATAATTATTACATTATCATCTCTATGGTCATAGAGTAGAGGTCGGCTGTTGCACCAGAAATAAATAAGCCAAATAGGTTGTCCAAATTAATTAATTCTAAGGAATATTTTCAATCCTATTAAGGAGTGCGAGGAATATAAGGTCTACATTCATTAAGGTAGATAACTCAACCTGGAGTTACATTCTGAAAGGGAAAAAAACAGTGGTGTGGACGTATGCGGACCTCACTACAGGAAAGGCCATTATTTTCCCGTTTGAAAATAACGATGTGTATTTTACGCTAATGATAATTGAGCAAGGGACTAGCAACATAAGTTAAGAACGGGATCCAGGACTTCACCGGATTCCAAACTCTAGCCGGGTTTTAACTCCGATCTCAGCCTACTCCCGTCTTCTGCAATAATGCAAATGTAACAAAGAACAATCGGCATGGCGGATGGAATGGAGACGCAAACCCCATCTGGAGCCAGTACGTTTCAATGTCAGAACGGCAATATTCCGGCTTCTCGGGAAGATTCTGTGTGCACCATGCAAACTAAAAATATGTTCTGCACGGTAGCACAAGTATAATTTTTTTTCAAACCACAGAAGTTAGAAATAAACATGTTACCTGTTTTCCAAACGACTACACATCTAATGAATCCTGACTCCGGGTTCCAATCCGCTCCAGAAACCGCGCAGGACCGGAAATGCAGTTAAGTGCAGTCTGGGACCTGTAGTTTTGCGCAAGAGCTTACGTTTTCGCTTTTTTAAAATAACGTCGTTTTTTGGTTTCCACGACCAGGTCCCCTCATTGATAGTACTATATTTTGCCATGAACAAGCCATACAAAACCTACATTGCACTCTTTCAGGATACCTATATGGAAATAACCATGTTTCAATGTAAACCAGCAGGCGGCAAAAGATGATCAAAATTAGATTTGGCACACCAAAGTTTTTGAATTTGGGATGTTCGTTTTTGGCACTAGAAATACAGCTGAAAAAATGGTTGAATTCAGGAAATCAGTGACCAAGAATACCTACACATAAAATATTACATTAAGTAACCATGTCTCAAGGTAAAGGTATGAAATTCATATTTTAAAAAAGTCTATTGTTGGGCTTAGCTGTGGTCAATTGGTTGTGTAAAAATGATTTTTTAGAATTATGTTGAGGCACTTCAACCAATCTCAAGCAACAAAATTATGTGCACAGCTAAATCTAATTGCCTAGATCTGTCATCCTAAATCCATTTTATGTACTTCTTGATATATGAGGGTTGGACTTGGACAGGTGAAAACAATATGGTAATAGCTCCAACACCTTTGTTTAGGCTACACGTAATATTTACTTATCACTCATACTATCATGTCACATTGTCACAAGTGCATAGGGTATATGGTTTAGGGGTTTATTTAAGATTTGACCATAGTAAAGAATACTGCATTCACTTAAGTCACACTCCAATTCTGAAAAAAACCCCATGGACCACCCTAGTAGCCTGCCACCTTCATGTGAAATTGCAAAAATAGCTGTGGCTTCCAAATACACCATTGATGTAGTCTATTATTGAGAAAAAGGCCAAAAGAATTTTGTCACAGGGATTTGAAAGATAACAGAAAACTTCAGTGGTTGTTTAGTCAATATTTATTGCTTAAGAGGATAAACCTGATATGTCAATAACTGGTAATAATCCCTGCGTGACTTTGGCTGAAATTCAATATCAGCAGGCAACCAGGTTCTGTGCATTTCAGAGCCAACGCCAATATTAAATGTCAGGAAGCAGTTTGATCATATACTTAGTAGATCCATTTTGATTTAATTACTTTTTGAATTTTTTTTTGATTTAAACTCTTCATGAACAATTTCCCAGCAAAAGTGATCAGATAGACTTTTTGAACTTGAATGCCAAAACATAGAGGAAAAATGTTCAAAGGGGACACATTTTCCATTACCCACTCTATCACAAGACATTTCCTAATGAAAGGGAAAAAAACGGTTGGATTTGACCTCATTTGAAAGCTTACAAACAGGGTTGTCGAGCTGTTTTATAATTTCAAGATTTTTACGTAGAGTGCAACATCAGCTGAGACATAAGCTTTTGATTAAAGGGTAGGTGTCACTTAAGAGAAATACACATTCAAGTCTACATTCTTCTATGTGTGGCCCTCTAACCACCCTTTCTCTTTGAAAAATCTACATTTCAAATGTAACCCCACTTTACAATTTATTAGCTAAAGATGACACCCACCTTGTATTCAGGAGCATGTTGTCTCAACAGATGGCAAACAACACAAAACTAAAAGAGGCTCTAATCTACAACATAAAAAAAAGAAAATGTTAAAGAGTCTAAGCACTGGGATAATTTATAACTTGGGTAAACATTTTCAAAGATATTCTTCTATAGTTTGACACTGTTTGTAAGCTTTTCATTTAAAATGTGAAATATTTCTATGGTCCAGGGGTGAAGATGGACATCTAATGGTCAGATTGAGTCACTATCTGAGCACTTCTACAATTTTGCATATATGGGAGGTTTTCTTAAAATCTAAAACAGTTACTATCAAGACGCGATTCAACTTAGATGGATTTACTTAATGAAATGCATAATCTTGCTCATGTCAGCAGTCATGATATCAGGCTTAGGAGTTAGAATCTTACAGTTAAAACGTCCCATATTTCCTTTCAGACATTTGAACAAGGTTTTAAGATGACTCTGGGCTTTGGCATACATCTCAATCTACAAGATGGCTCTAAAAAGGATCTTAACAAAACAGGGAGGAGTTGGGCCATTGGAAACCTACCAGCACTAAGTCAATATTTGACCCACCACTGTTCTAATATAAACTATACAGTATCTGCAGAAGAGAATGTAAATAATGCCGTGGTTCTAGAACATAAATGACATGCAATGTTTTTCAGCAACAAGTGTGATCAATCAGTAAGTCAGTCATTCATGAATATGATAAAAACATGTCTTCGATTAGATCGTTTTCATTTAGATTGAGAGGAAGAATTAAACTGGCACCTCTTTATCTAATCTCAAAGCCATTCAAGCCATACAGCCACAAGTTCTCTGAAAAAAACCTAATTAACCTAAGAGTAACACAGGTTGCAGGTCATTCTAAAACTGTTCATACCTGAACAAAAAAATAAACCATTTTCAAGAGGTACTCCCACTACAGTTTGTCACTACTACACTGGTAAAATGGTTCCTTAGTCTTTTCAAAAGCACTGTAAACAGAATGGCATCTGACTATGTCCCTCTTGAGTACTGCCATCAAGTTCATAGGAGTATAGCGGTCCTTTCAGGAGGTTAATTCACTGAGAAGAAAAACAGTAGTTAACATAATGGGAACTGATACTGAAGATAGCGCTAATTTAATCTACCTGTTTGAGACAAAAAAACAGAAAAATCATTAGCTAGGTAAAAACCAAAAGCTGTAAAACCATTCAGATATCCCAACCATTTTCATTATCACAATTTTTGTCAAGGCAATGTATAAAGCTCTGATATTTCATTAAAAAAAAACAGCAAAAACACAAGTCATTCAGCGAGTGAAACGGTGAACACTGGAACAAGTATGCCTCGGGGTGGTGTCACGTTGGTTCCCGCTCCCAGCACAAAGACATCCAGGTTCTATTTTCAGCCTCACCAACCCAGACAGAGTTGTAGTGTAGAGAGGAAATCTTTTGGTCGGAAGACTAGAGGAAATTGCATATAATTTGAAACACGGCAATCATTCTTAGAAGTGATTAAAACAAAAAATTTAAAAGTTTTATATGAAAAGTAAAATGTTCATGTTCTCCATGATGTTATTGTAATGTTTTTTGTTTGAACTAGTGTATTCTGGATATTCTAAAACTATTAAAAAAATTAAATTATGAACAGTTTCACTGTTTTTGAGATAACTGATTAATGATAATTACCTCAAAGCTGTGTCATAACTTAATGAATGATATTTTGTCTGGCATGATTTTCAAAGAATCTTTGAGATTTGTAAATGAATTCATCTGAGATAAGTATTCTATCATCATCATCTGAAACTAGTATCAACCAGTGCAGTGGAACCAACTGGCACCCTTGGTCTACACTGCAAACAGTGTAAATATATATACACAAGGCCAACACAAGCCGCTTAGTATTTATATAGCTAATCGAGCAGATCTTTTCATTGCACCTTTAAAGCATGAGTCAAAGCTTAAGTGTACAACTGAGAAAATATGTTTCTAGAAATGTGCAAATGTCAACACCACTCTTCTCTCCTTTGGTCCCTCTTGGCCAACGTCCATCAGACCCTTCCAGAGTTTAAAGGTCAAGGTTGCTCTTACTACCCTCTGATTGGACTAGGATCCTGGTTGGCCACCAGTAGTTCTTCTCATGGTTTAGAAGGTCACAAATGCAGAATGTAAAAAAACAAACAAAAAAAACAATATAAAAAATCATGAAGTGGTATTAAAATCATTCTAAATAGCATCACTCAAAAACCCTCTATCTGTAAAATATTTCTGCTCCAATGAAAGGTGAAGATGGAGGAAGAGCAGAAGGGAGATAAATAT
>JACXGI010009184.1:21214-31247 GCA_016801175.1 Esox masquinongy
GTGGGAGGGTGGAGGACTACAGGAGAGGGTGGTAAGGGAGGAGGCGTGGGAGGGTGGAGGACTACAGGAGAGGGTGGTGGGTGGTAAGGGAGGAGGCGTGGGAGGGTGGAGGACTACAGGAGAGGTTGATTGGGAAGGAGGCATAGGGGATAGCAAGAGCAGAGTAGAGGAGGTCAGGCTGCATCTTGCTCCCCCTGGGTGGTAGTGGAGCCGTTGCTCCTGCTCTTGCTCTTGGGCAGCAGCTTGCGGTTCAGCATCCGGCTGAAGGTGGCCGTGCGTTTCTCCCGGTCCACCATCACAGGCTGCTCCAGGTAGACCAGGTCGTTGTGGGACTGACTCATCCCAGGGTCCTTGCCCTGGCGCCGCCGACGGAAGAACAGCTTGGCACTCTTGTGCAGGAAGCTGCCTCCTAGTTGGAGGGAGAGAAGACCAGAGGTGGATGTGGTAATGTCATTTAACGGTATCTGTCCTCTGAGTGTTTTCTGTCCACCTGGTAATTCCAGTCTATTCACTGACATGACAGGGCAAATACATGATTTACTGTCGGCACAATGCATCTTACAAGTTGGAGCCAAGATACACGCAAGACCAAGGTCCGGCAATGAGGCTCGTTTCACTCCCAGAGAAAAGCTGACTATGAGTTTTCAGGCAAGAGATTTTATGGAAAATAATACCTGTGACATAACAACACCCTGTTGGAGGAATAATTCAAATCCCCTATAAATTCACCTTTGCAAGGAAAAGGAATCTCATTACAGTAAGTGGAAAAAAACAAACACATACACCACTGAACAACACATGGATAAGCAGAGTCACAGATGGAGTTAGCAGCGGCTAAGAGACTAGTGGCTGAAAGCAGATACGGCACATGAACAGAAATCTTCAATAGCTATGATCCATAACTACAAAAGAAATGTGTCAGTAGCTACAAAGGGTTATACAGCTCTGGAAAAAATGAAGAGACCACTGCACCTTTTTCTTTCCTTTCCAAAAAAGTCGAAAAGGAAGGTTTTGAGTGAGGAACAGAAGGGTTAAAATTAAGAGACCACTGCAAGTTGAACGCTTCTGTTCCTCACTCAAAACTTTCCTTTTCAACTTTTTTAGAATGGAAAGAAAAAAAGTGCAGTGGTCTCTTAATTTTTTCCCGAGCTGTATGAATAGCGACAAAGACATCCATTAACAAATCAGAAAAGTTCCCAAAAATCCAAAACAACAGCCAGATGTTCTTCTAGCTCAGTCCCACTTGCAAATGCCCTTCTGGCCTGTGCACTCGTGGGACAGACCCTCTACCTCACGGAATGATAGTTCAACAGCGTCATCTCTCGCATGCTTCACTTTTGACACTGACTTGACTCCATACTGAAGATATAAAGCAAGCATGTCACTTCACAGGTGAAATTGTGTTCTAATCTACTCACTACTATTAACTACCAAGCTGTTTCAGATAAAAAAAACTTACTCTTCAGGATAGAATTTTTGATTAGCACTGGTTTCTTCTTTAAGATGGTAAAGAAGAAAGTGACAAGGGAAGGGTGGAGACAGGAGGGAGGAATGATTTGAAAAACAACATTTGAAAAACAAAATCAAGAGTGAGAAAGAAAAACACAGGCAGTGAGGACCCGACATCAGTACAAAGTCAAAAGCCCTATATAGCATCAAGAAGAGAAACATAAGATCATAAGGACCTGCCACACTGCATGCATGGGCTTCACCGCACAAACCCTCACCTCTGCTCTTCTTGGAGCCTGACTCTGAGATGCAGAGGGACATGGAGGTTTTGTCTGTATCTCTGTCTGGATCTGGCTCCTCTCCTGCTTGGCTCTCCCAGTCTTCTGGGGCCTGTTGATCTGGAGCTTGGGCCACTCTACTGAGGCCCTCGTTGGGGGCCGCCGCCGACGACTCTGGGGGGATGCTACTGGCAGCAACTACTGTCGCCACAGCGATCTCCTGAGAACCCGACTCCGACATGGAGGCATCCATTGCAGCAGCATAGCCAGCCATCATAGCCATTTCATCATCCTGAGACAGAGGTGTCTGGGAAATTGAGGAAAAAAGATTACTCTTTACTTCTCAACAAAAACCAAATAAGAGACTACGACACCTATTTACACCACAATAGTGTCATTTGAATTAAAAAAAACAAAAAAAAAAAAGACTTGTTCGGGAAGATTTTTTGTAGGCTGTACATTTTTTTTAATTATGTAAACAGGTGAAAATGTCAGCCATCGCTTTCTGAGGTAACATTTTCACCAGAGGACTATTTTCCCCAGAGGTCACCCTGACACGTCACTGCAGTGTAAATAGAAAACGTTGCTTAATCTGTATTGCAGACACCTGAGCAGGAGGACGCTTCCTGTTATTGAAATAATTAGCGAGCTGGTTCATTTAAGAGTTGTTTAGAAAGGAACATACTAAATACTTTGCTAACATTTCCTGGCACAAATGGCTTGCTAAAAAAATTTAATTTCAAAATCAGTCTTGTCTGTTAATAGCTCATTTTGATCAGCTGTGCACATCGGATCAGCTGGCATGAGGACGTTAACTGATAATATGTGAAAACTCATGTTAGCTAGCTTTTGGTGGAACGTAACGATTATAGAATGTTGTGTGTGTTGAATTTGGATTAGCTTGCGTTACTTTTGGCTTGCTTGAATTAAAACTTCGGTTCCAATGGTAGTACATTGTCATTTAAATCACAATCTCCTTTTGGGGTTTGGCCAATTCAAATTTAACAATTGAGAATAAGCAAAAAAAAACAAAAAAAAGCAATTCAGAATTTCCTCCAGCTCTGGTACCTTAGCTACTCCCGAGATGATGATGGTGCTCTTCTTCACAGGGGACTTGAGCTTCTGCTTGGCCGACTCGTGAAGCTGGCGGATAGCAGCCTCCGCCACCGGATCGGTCCCGTTCAGCATGAGCAGCTCTGTGTCAGAGGAGGACAGGGCCTTGCTCCCCATGGTCCCAAGCATTGATGGCTGTTCTGACACCCTCCGAGATGATAGCTTGGACTTAATGGGAGGCTTCAGGGGGGTCACTGAAAACATACCAGATCCCACAGATAATGAGAACTCAATAGGCCCTTTGTTTTAGTCAGAGTTACAGAATACTTTCTCTAATACAAATACTTTCTATAACACAAATAATACCTTATCAGAGCAATAGACAGATTAAGCTACAGCAAACCCTTATATGCAGCATTACATGTCAATCTAGATCATTCTTGCAAAATAAAAAACATGGAAAAAAACATGGAAAAAACATGGAAATAACCCACCCATCCAATCCAATTATTATTTTTATAATCTACACAAAATAACCCATAATGCCAAAGTGAAAACAAATGTTTGCCATTTTACTGAAAATAAAAAGGAGAAATATCTTGTATACTAAGTATTCAGACCCATTATTCAGTACTTTGTAGAAGTGCCTTTAGAAGCAATTACAGCCTTGAATATTCCTGGTTATGCTTCTATCAGCTCTGCACACCAGAATTTAGGCAGGTTCTCCCATTCTTCCTGGCAGAATCTCTCAAACTCTGTCAGACTGGATGGGGAGCACTGGTCAACTGCAATCTTTAGGTCTCCCTCAGATGTTCAATGAGGTTCAAGTTTGAGCTCTGGCTGGGCCAGTCAAGAACAAAGCCACTCCAGCATTGTCTTGTCTGTGTGCTTAGGGTCATTGTCATGCTAAAAGATTAATCTTCACCCCAGTCTAAGGTCTTCAAGGACCTCTGTATTTCGTCGCTGCCATATTTTCGTCGCTGCCATGATAAACCCACCAACATGCTTCACCACAGGGATGGTATTAGCCAGGTGGTGAGCGGTACCTTGTTTTTTCCAGACTTGGCACTTGCATTCAGGCCTTACGTTCTCCCATCTCTAAAGAAAAACACAGAATCTTTGTATGCGAGGCCATTGGGTTGTTGGTCATCTCCCCAACAAAGGCCCTTCTTGCCCGGATACTTCGTTTTGCTGGACGACCAGCTCTAGAAAGAGCCTTGTTGATTCCAAACATCTGCCATTCTTACAGTTGTGCCCACCATGTTCCTGGTAACTGTCAATGCTTAAGCAATTGTTTCTATAACCATCCCCAGATCTGTGCTTTGACAAAATCTTGAAGGGCCAATCAATTGAATTTGCTCCCATTAAGTTCTAGAGATGTGTCAAGGATGATCAAAGGACACAGGATGCATCAGAGCTCCATTTGGGGTTTCATGGCAAAAGGTCTAAGATTGATGGTAGAAAAAACATCAGTTTTAAATAAAGTTCATAACAACAACATGTGGAGGAACTGATGGGGTCTGAACACCAGAGGCATCTCAGAGTTTGAAAGAGGAAGAAATAGTCAGTGCAAGATTTGCTGGTGAATCAGTCACAAAAACTGCAAAATCATTAGACGTGTCAAGGGGAACAATCTCTGGAGAGCTGTTCTGAAGTAAAAAGGTGGCCTTACTCCTCATTTGTGTTGGGGGGAAAAAAAAGCCCGAAAGCTTGAAATTGAAAGCCCCAGAAAATGGTGGTCGGTTGTATGTAAATAGGACTACATGTGCTACTGTTGAGGATCTTATTGGGATACTTTTAGAGGTATATCATAAATATTTACTGTATTGTTAATGATTCAATACGTACACGGGGCTGTACTTGCGCTGGGTCCCGGTGGTAGAGGTCGACCTGGTTTACTCTTAACTGCAGTGATTGTGGTGACCACAGTACCACAGGGCATTACTGTGCGGTCCATCTCCACTCTCTTAGTAAGGGCTGGAGTAGGGGTCTGCCACGAACGCAGCTCACTGGGTTCCAGGTAAGTAAACTGACGAATGAGAAGGAGGGAATTACATGATTATCATTGGGCTTCAAGTATAAATGTATACAAAAGCACAAATACATTGTGTAACACAGTAAGGTGTTAGATAAGTTTAAAGATTGCCTCAGTAGTAAGTGACCCAGTCACTCTGTCTTTGGTCATGAGTGCAAATGTTTGCTGTCCTTTGGGCTGCTTCTTCACTAGATCAAAAGGCACGGACACTTGACCTAGTAAGGCGTCTGTCAGGAACAAAGAAAATGTCAATCGATTGCTACAATAAGACACCACACATATCCCTTTTCTAAAAATAAAAAAATAAAAAATAAGATACTGTATAAGTAAATGACAACATGATAAAGGACAAAGGATAATAAGATTAAATATTAAGGATGATGTTTTTATAAAAATCTACTTCAAAGTAAAGCTATTTCAGGTTTGGATCAAAAACATTTGCATTCTTACCTCCCCAGGTGCCTAAATACAAGAATAGAAAAACAAATACATACTTACTGTCCTGAGGCATCCCATCATCCAACAGCTGAATATTGAGCTCTTTTGATCTTCCATTCAGCTCACTGGTGGGAGAAAAAGGCATTCTTACAAGACTGAAAACGAGCAAAAGAAAGACAATGGAGAGAGGGAATGTGGGAGAGGAGGAACGTGGGTGGAATACTTTACAAAAGAGTGTTTACTAAGGGGCCAAACTCACTGGCCATTAGAATGGAAACTAGCTTAATTTGTAGTTTTCCATATAGAAAGTGATAATATCAGGACTCACAAGATGAAGGGCTGGTCCCAGGCTGGGCTGGCTGTGTTTTGAAAAACTGAAGTGGAGAATTTCTGTTTGGGGTCATCTAGCTGCAGAACACACAGAGGATTCATACTGCCTGCAAAGTGCAAACACAACACAAACTGAGTTCAACAGAAATGCATATTCTCAAAAAACAAAATCACAGGGCCAGATGAGGACATTAAATAGCAGTCAAAACATTCCACTGAGGACCTGAGTCATGAGTGTTCTGCTGTTTTCATTTCCATTTAAATCATTTAGCAGACACTCTCACCCAGAACCCACAAACACGGCATTGTTAACTCCATGCTATACCAACGGACCTCACAGGTCCTCAACTGGTAGCTTCATTAAATAGTACCCGCAAAAAAACTGTCTCAAAGTCAACAGAAGAGAGCGACTTTGGGATGCTGGGCTTTCAGTCAGAGTTGCAAAGAAAAAGCCATATCTCAGACTGGCCAATAAAAAGAAAAGATTAAGATGGGAATAAAAACCCAGACACTGGGTAGAGGAAGAATGGAAAAAAGTGTTATGGACATTTGAGGTGTTCGGATCACAAAGGACATTGTGAGATGCAGACCAAATGAATTGATGCTGGAGGAGTGCTTGACACCATCTGTCAAGTATGATGGAGGCAATGTGATGGTCTGGAGGTGCTTTGGTGGTGGTGAACACCATGCCATACCCTGTGGACGGTGCTTGATTGGAGCCAATTTTCCTACAACAGGACAATGAACCAAGGCGCAGCTCCAAACTATGCAAAAACTATTTAGGGAAGAAGCAGTCAGCTGGTATTATGACTATAATGGAGTGGCCAGTACAGTCACTGGATCTCCTTAGTCAACCCTTCCACTACAGATACCCCCACCAGCTAATGTATAATGCTATGTTTTTTATAAGTGTCAAACGTAACAAGTGATGCCTATTGGATCACAAATCAACTTAGCTAGATGTAAAATGGTACGAGATGACATCTACACCAAAGCATGTTGCTGCGACATGTCTATTATGGCCAAGGAAGATGCAACAATGAACTCTGATATCCATTTGATGATATGATTTTGGCAAGGCACTGCATGTTACTGTTTTTTCAATCACTATCAATGACTTTCAATTTTAGTGTTCATTCCAATGGCTGGAAACCAGGCTGCATTATAAAGACATTTTTATAACTGATAATTTAACTTAATGTGCAATAATGACTATTGATTGTCATGATGGACAAAGGTGTATAGAATTAAAACATACACCAATCTTTTGGTTAAATTAAGCATAGTATTTCTCTGCAAAGGCAACATTAACAAATCCACTGCCAGACATTTGAATGAACTACACTACTCAAAATAATTAAGGGAACACTTAAATCACACATCGGGTCTAAATGAACAAAATATATTAAAGATCAAAATATTTACTATACATTGTGTAACTTCGTTGAGAACAGAATGACATAATGGTCAATGGAAACCAAAATCACCAACCGAATGAGAGCTGGATTCAAACTCACACCGAAAATCAAAGTAAATAACTGAAATCAGACTGTTCCAACTTACGTAAATTTCATCACAGCAATTCATAATGTGACTCAGTAATGTGTATGGCCCCCACATGCCTGTATGTACTCCCGACAATGTCCGAGCATGATCCTGATGAGATGGCAGATGGTGTCCTGGGGGATCTCCACCCAGACCTTGATCAGGGAATCAGTGAGCTCCTGGACTGTGTGTGTCGCTACCTGTCGGCATTGGATGCACCGATACATAACGTCCCAGAGGTTGTCAATTGGATTCAGGTCTGGGGAACGTGAGGGCCAGTCAATGGCACCAATGCCTTCGTCATCCAGGAACTGCCTACACACTCTGGCCACATTAGGCTGGGCATTGTTCTGCACCAGGAGGAACCCAGGCCCCACTGCACCAGCGTAAGGTCTGACGATGGATCTGAGGATTTCATCCCAGTACCTAACAGCAGTCAGGGTACCGTTGGCTAGCACGTGGAGGTCTGTGTGACCATCCAAGGATATGCCTCCCCAGACCATCAATGACCCACTGCCAAACCGGTCATGCTGGATGATGTTGCAGGCAGCATAACGTTCACCACGGCATCTCCAGGCTCTTTCACGTCTGTTACATGTGCTCAGTGTGAACCTGCTCTCATCTGTGAAGAGAACAGGGCGCCAATGGCGGACCTGCCAATTCTGCTGTTCTCTGGCGAATGCCAATTGAGCTGCACGGTGCTGGGCTATGAGCACAGGTCCCACTAGAGGACGTCGGCCCTCATGCCACCCTCATGGTGTCTGTTTCTGACGGTTTGGTCAGAAACATGCACACCAGTAGCCTGCTAGAGGTCATTTTGTAGGGCTCTGGCAGTGCTCCTCCTGTTCCTCCTCACACAAAGGAGCAGATACCAGTCCTGCTGCTGGGTTGATGCCCTTCTACGGCTCTGTCCAGCTCTCCTCGCGTAACGGCCCGTCTCCTGGTATCTCCTCCATGCTCTTGAGACAGTACTGGGAGACACAGCAAACCTTCTTGCGAAGGCATGTATGGATACGCCATCCTGGAGGAGCTTGACCTTCTTGTGCAACCTGAATGGGCCTCATGCTACCAGTAGTGACAAGGACACTAGCAAATTGCAAAACATGAGAAGAATCAGGAAGGATAAGGAGAGAGCAATTGTCTGTGGCCACAATCTGCAAAACCATTCCCTTTTTCTGGGTTGTCTTGCTGTTGCCTCTCCAGTGCACCTGTTGTCACTATCATTCGCACCAAAACAGGTGACACTGATTCACAATCGCTTATGCTTCCTAACTGGACAGATGGATATCCCAGTAGTTTAATTGACTTGGTGTTATACTGTGATGATTACGTGTTCCCTTAATTCTTTTGAGCAGTGTATGAAAAGGACATGCGAGTCTCCAGTCAGTGGAAAGTTTTGCACAAAATTAACTTTACATCCCTATTATTATCTCTGCCACTGGCATTGGAGACGTGAATACACATTGAATTGTGGATGAAATCAACCCTGCAAGTAAACAAAGCTGTTCACTCGTCCCTTCAAGAGAAAAAAGACAGCAATCAACACTGCATCCAGTTTCATTGAGATTTCCCCTGAGAGAAAGCGGTGAGGACGAGTGCATAAGGGCAGTCTACTTTGTGATTGGAGTCCAGCCTCAACCAGTACGTAACGCTTTTTTTGATCACAAGTAAATATGGTTATATGGGCACCTCTGGTTCCCTAGAATTTCAGGACCAAGCTCAGCACCCCCGGAGGGAATTTCAGGACCAAGTTCAGCACACCCAGAGGGAATTCCAGGACCAAGCACAGAACACCCGGAGGGAATTTCAGGACCAAGCTCAGCACACCCAGAGGGAATTTCAGGACCATGCACAGAACACCCGGAGGGAATTTCAGGATCCAGCACAGCACACCCGGAGGGTATTTCAGGACCAAGCACAGCACACCCGGAGGCAGCCGTTTCAGTTCAACGTTTTTCTTTTGGTTGAGGGTTATTAAATGCCTTCAGGCCCTGCACCACTCTCCGACTCAGGGTCCTGTGCTCTGTCCAATACACCACATAAAGTTATACAAGTTAAAATGTTAAAATGAATAGGCCCAAAGGGCAATGAAACGGCAGTGACAAGCCAGGTTGAACCACAATCATTTGGGGGTTGCCTTCATTCATTATATACCAGCACAGTTAGCAAGAGCATTTAAAACACAACCCACAGTGCTACGCTGCCTTGTTGGCTTTGTGCCACACTGTAAATTTAACAAGGCAACTCGGAAAAGTGCTGAACAACACACATCTAGTCCATCAGCGTAAATGTATTCAAGGAGTCAGCGAGGGACACCCTGCTGGGGGGTGACGAGTTGCAGCTCGGCCACTGAAGTAGTCATTTGGGGCAATGGGTTCAACTGACGTCAGAAAGGAACACAACAGTGGCTCCTTGGAAGGCTCCCTGGGGTCCATGCAACTGTTAGCGAGCAGCTACCTCAAGCAGACTACTGTTAGCTAGCAGCTACCTCAAGCAGGCTACTGTTAGCTAGCAGCTACCTCAAGCAGGCTACTGTTAGCTAGCAGCTACCTCAAGCAGGCTACTGTTAGCTAGCAGCTACCTCAAGCAGGCTACTGTTAGCTAGCAGCTACCTCAAGCAGGCTACTGTTAGCTAGCAGTTACCTCAAGCAGGCTACTGTTAGCTAGTAGCTAACTCAAGCAGGCTACTGTTAGCTAGTAGCTAATTCAAGCAGGCTACTGTTAGCTAGTAGCTAACTCAAGCAGGCTACTGTTAGCTAGTAGCTAACTCAAGCAGGCTACTGTTAGCTAGTAGCTAACTCAAGCAGGCTACTGTTAGCTAGTAGCTAACTCAAGCAGGCTACTGTTAGCTAGTAGCTACATCAAGCAGGGGCACATTTAAAGCTGTAGGAACGCTTTCAGTGTT
>JACXGI010009185.1:0-31181 GCA_016801175.1 Esox masquinongy
GCAGTTAAAACATTCTTGGGTAGTAATCTCCAACATTCTCTAACATTCAAGTTAGGCAGGGCAATATGACAATTAAGCTCTACACCCTACATTGATAAAACCTCCAGCCAATGTTCAGTGTTTGGAACACTAATGTCCTGTTCTGAATAAACATGGTCTTTGGTTTAAAAGTGTAATGCAGACAACATGTTCTGGTGGTTACAATCAAAACATTCAAATTTAATTGAAAATGTAAATGCCTACTCCCAGATGGTGAAGCGGTCAAAGTTCCCTTGTACTGTAGCACCAAGCCACCGCCACAGTCTTAAGCCCAACACTTGAGTGTGCCGCCAGTTAACAAGTGGATGGGAACGCACATGGGCAATGCAAATGGGCCGGCATTGCTCAGGGAGGGAGAGGCGACGCCAGCAGGGCTTTCCTTGTCCCCATCGCGCTCTGGTGACTCCCTGAGGAGGCTTAAGTGCCTGAAAGGTAACTGAGGTCATCAGGTAAGTGAGCGTTCCCTCACTGTCGTGGATCCAGTGTGACTACCTGGTTCAATGAGCAGTGCAGGAAAAAACAGTGCCGCTTGGCCCAGATGCCTAGGCGTAAGGCTTCATGTTCTAATGAAGTAATGAGACTGAGGGTCTACAGGGTTTCTGGCCCCCTTGGTTTGAGATCATCTGTAAAGGCTGGGGAAAAAAGTTATTGTTGTTCATCTGTTTGATTTTAGACTCAAAATATAAGAGAAATCTAACCTCTGATTGAGGTAAAATTTTAACTAATTCTTATACAACAAATACATATTTGTTTCAAAGAAGTTACGATTTGTCACGATTATCTTCCGACTGACACATTATTTTCAGGTTAATCTGAATCGTTAGGATCTCTTAGGTGTCAGTGGAAGGGCAGCCTAATGGTAAGCAGTGTTGGGCCTGTAAACAGAAGGTTGCTGGTTCTAAACCCCAAGGTGAACAATCCTGTAGTTCTGCCCTTGAACAAGGCAGTTAACCCTGATTTCTCCCAGGTTGTTGCTATAATCATCATCTTTCTGTTTCGCTGTGGTATAATCATGAGGTGACAGACATCACTTGATCTGTCAACATGACTGTGTATAAAAATGATGCAATTCCTTAAGAGTTTGTGTATAAATTGAAGATGACAAGCTGCACTTAAACCGCTTATTTGTTGTTTCAACTTATATCCAGGGTGCTGTAGTGCAGTCACAACAACAAAACTTTTGTTCCTATTCAAATACTTGGACTGTACTGTGTGTCTGTATTTATTTGTATAAATATATGAAGGTGAGGGGCAAAGGTTTGGGTTTAGTCTTTGAGATTTAGTCTTTACTGTGGAATGATGAATGCACATGCTTTTGTTTCTTTGTTGAGAATTTTCACTCTTGTTAAGCGTGACATCTCTGTGTAAAAAAAGTAATCTTTAATTGGAAATGGGATCTCGTTTTAAGTCTCCTTCCCTCCTTTGGTGCTTGCTGGAGAGATGATTGTGCCTCACTACAAAGACAGCCAAACACAAATCATCATTAGATGTGGGTTGATAAACCATTAATCCATTCTTGCACTGTTTTATTTCCATTTATTCTTGTCCACCCACACAGTAAGCCGAATAAAGAGAGAAAACTCCTTCATGAGCATTTGTTCACTGACAACCAGCTCAATCCAATCCACTGACTGTGATATCTGAGAGTGTTCTTCATAAACCTATATGATCCTCCCTGTCCACTGTCCATTTACTCCCAATCTCCCATGACCTTTAAAACCACCATATTGAGGTTCCAGGTATGTACTGTACATGTCAATTGAGTGTGAGCCAAATAGTGATATCTTTCAATGAGAGTACACCATTATGTCTTTGTGTGTCTCTATTGCCATTCTTGCAGTGCCAGGGTCAGGTCAATAACATATTAGCACCGCTATTGCATTTTCCTCCAGTCCCTATGAATAATGTACGTTGGACATTTCCCCTCAAATACAGGCTGCTATCCAAGTGGTGTTTTCGTGGTGAGGGGCCAGCACCATTTCCAAAGTCAGTGTGCTTTTCTTTTTGCGAATTTCATTAACCCTGTTACTCTCCGGACTGGTCAGAGGGAGTTGTTACCACCAGAGACAGAGGCCTTAGATGAGCACTGTACTGCTCCTTGTGACCTTGTAGGAGGTAATCAATGGCCTTTATCTCCCCAAATGCATAATAAATCCCACCAGAGGACTGGTCTTCAGGTCCCTGTAATGTATTGACCTGTAACACAACCATTCATCAGTTTGTCTTCATGGCTAAATTATTTAGTTTTTTGAGCCAAGCTGTACTTTATCAGTCTCCGGCTTTGTCTTGTTTTAGCCCAGTAGTCAGTAAATTCCAGTCTAAGTTTGCTTCGATGACCTCCCATTAGATGTCAGTGACTAGCTAATGTAGCCTAGACTCAGGCCTAGCTGAAATAACAGGATTCCTTCTCTCCACTAATGGCAGATAGGCCACAGAGGAGCCAGATTTTTTACTTGCCTGTTTAATTCTGCATTTATGTATTTTATTCATCTCTCGCTTGTTCTGTAGTCTCCTATGGCCATGGTGCCTGCAGTCATAACCTCTTGAATCAACACTGGAGCTCAAAGCGGCAGTGTCGACAGGCAGAAGAAAATTGCTTTCATTTAGAAGAACAAACTATGGATTTTTGCTTAGACTCTCAATGGCAAGCACCGCAGCTAAAGGCTCTTTTTTGGTTTTAAAATCAGAGTAATTAAACGTTTTATAAAAACATTGTATTGTGTTTAAGGCTTCTTTTTTGTGTGCTTAGATTTTATATATTTTTTTGTTGGTTAAGGGCAAAAGTGATAATTAATATTTAATCCTGCAGGCATTATTAAAACAAGCAGTTGAGGTGTTTTTTTTTTGGAGTCACTACCTACAATAAGTTGAGCTGGGAAAAACTTAGATTAAATTAGAAGTAAAACAATAGATTAATAATACTATCATCTTTGCAACATGTACCTGAATGTAGATTGTAGTGTTTTGTCTTATGAACAATTAGAAAAAATATTATGTAGAATTAGGGAAATATAACAATGCAGTGTTTTAGCTAACTTCGAAAAGGGGCTTAGCAATGGGCTGAATTCCGTCTGTTCCCCGGGCAAGAAAATTTGACACCCTTAACTTCACAGCAGAGAGAACCTGTTTGCTGTTTGAAATTTCCTGCAATTCCTCACATTCTACGTGGGTAATGCTGTGTTTGTACGCTCAAACAGAATAAAAATCAATGGGAGCCTGATCATTCAGGTTTTATTTTGGTGATTAAAAATGTCAAAGATTATGCATAGTCTATTATTAAAAGTATACAAAATGATTTGCAACGTACTGTAATCCCACGCTGACCCAATTTGACCCACAGTTTGGGAACCTCTGGATCACACTGTGGAACAGATAAGAACCGTAACACTCTTCCTCAGTGATATCAAAGTTTGATATTCAAAGTTTAAAATAGGAAGTTAACTAAAACTATGTTGATTCAGGAATTTTATGTCAAAACATTCTCCGCTCCTTTTCATTTTCTCTCTCCATCACTCCCTCTCTCTCACGCTCTCTTTCTCTCTCTCTTTCTCGCTCTCTCCTTGTCACTTTTAGTGTTTGTGTTATTGTTTGTTTTGGGTCTTTTCTTCAGCATTCACTCAGCATCGGTTCCTCTGCTTCTTGCAATATTTGCACTGTTTGTTAATGGGGGATTGATGTTGCAGATTACTTCAGTAGAACAACACCAGATTACTGCACTGGGCTTGAATACCAAACGAGGGGGGGGGGGGGCAAGTCTCAGCTCGACTGAACCAACCTTGATCCAAAATCTCCCTTTAACCAAACCATGTTCCCTCCCTCCCGCCCTGAGGATGAAAGCTGGGATTGTTCTGATATGCTGATCAAAGCTGTCCCTCCGTATCTCAACACTCTAAAGGAACACCTGGAATCCTAATTTAGACTTCTGTAGGAGCAAAAAGAGCATTGTTATGCATAATGTATTTGTAAATAATGTTTATGTAAACATCTGCCCGGGGTGTTATTCCCTTTTATTTATTTGATTTATTTATCTCCTTCTGCTGGCTGTTTCAGGTTGATTTGTTGATAGTAATGCTCTGATTTAGGTAGGGACATAAACCCTGGTAGCCACAGAAGGTTGGCGGCCTACACGTTGGTGAAGAAGAGAAATGGAAATGTGGCATTATGGATTAGTTAGGTACAAATCAGGCTTTTTTTAATATGTCCTAGTATGTTAATTTGGTTGATGTTAACTATCACGTCACATTGTTTTGACATGCACCTGTGGAAATGGGGGAGGAGTCCATCCAGCACATCTCTATAAATATCCCTGTCACTTTTCTACCAAATAAGGCCTATACTCTGAAATGTTTGGTGTGGATGTTTTTCACAAACATCGGAAAAGGTCCAGGGGACACGGCAAAGGTCAATTTTCTGCTCCAAAACACATTCAGATGAGTGGGCTGGCGGTTGTTTAATGTTCATCATTATGTATTTCACACATAAACTTTTATCATTTGAATTAGAGGGTTTTTGCACTAATATATTTCCCAGAATGTATGTAAGAATACTCAAGCCAATATATTTGTTTGTGACATAAACTTACTTTCAAGTATTATGCTCAAAATAGAGAAGTCTTTTTATTGGTTCTTCACATAGAATCTGTGTTCATCCCTTACGGAAAAATGTGTATTTCAAAGAACTCTTCCCTGAAGAAGCCTGCAAGCTATGCTATCAACCCAAACCTTAGCTATGGAGTCAGTGCACTTACAAATAAATTCCTTAAAAATTACCACTTGAAGCTCAAAAAAATGAATACAAATTGGTCTTGCTCTAGGACACCCACAGGCGGATCTACAATGGTATACATTTTCATTATTGGACAATGAGGGTTAAACATTTTTTTTCCCAACAATAAAATACAAATAAAAAAAATAAATCTGAAATATCTACGGATTTATTTCAGCGTTACTTTCTGATGACGAACTGGGCATATCTGGTAACCTTACACATAGAACATGGCTCAAGTACATAATTCATTTGATTGGTCAAAAAATATTTGAGGAATGTGATGATGTGAGATGAATTATTCTTATTGCTAGTCATTTGAAAACAATGGACTGAGTGTTATAGTGCCATAGAGACCAGTTCATTTGACCTGGAGCTGGAAGTGTTTCTTACCACTTGACATGTCATTGCGCGTGAGGCGGAGCAAGAGTGAGAAAATTATTGTATTGCTATTATTCAGCTATATGTAGCTAAATCCATTTTATACAGGATACCTTATGTATGAATTGAGAATATGTCAAAAAGATGTCTAAATTACATTTAAAAAGCGAAGATGCCCGGACTCTGACTAGGGGTTGATGAAGTTGTCTTGTGCGTATTTTTTTCAAGTCCAGAACTCTTTTGGCTGATATTTGGTACATATCAATGTAATGTGATGTATTTAGACATTATGTAAATGATTATTTAAACTAAGTCACATTTCTCTCTCATTTACACTCATTTACTTTTTCATATGTTATGTTATAGTTTACAATCGCTCTTTATTGTCTGGTAGGTTAGAAAGATGTGAAAAAATTCTAGTATTCAACAGCTGCTATTGTACTATTCCACTTCACATGTCACTGTGGATGTAGAATGAATGAATGCGTGCAACATGAATTATTAGCAGTTTTGCATGAGCTGTTGTCACTAAAACCCCTTTCAGACAGTCATTTTCTCTTCCCCCTCCTCCTTAGGGAAAATACTTCGGTAGAAACACCAGGCTGCCTAAACGGATCTATCACATCCAGAAACGAGAGCTGAATTTATATATGATATTAGAAAAACATTTTCTCTCTCTCCACTTGAATGAAAGTTTAAGTTGGTGCACTTCACTTCTCCTTCCCAGGGAGAGAAAATGTCCTGGGGGCTCTTCATAACACGAAGCGCAGCTCGTTGTTAGCTAGCGTAACGTTTTTACATTCTGATTTGTTTCCTAGCCAGTTTAAGAAGCAGTGTTCTTCTCTAACACAGGTCCCCTGAGGGCTGCAGAGTTGGGGAACCCCTGATTTAAAAGGCAAACATCCCTCATTCTCTTCTTTAGGCTGCTGATTCGGCCTACTGTCTGGTACCTTATTTCTGCCAAGCCAATGAGGATGAAATTTCTTCAGAGGGGATGATAATCCTGACACTGCATCCTCCCTGAGTCAGTCGGGCGTGGCATTAGTTAGAGCGGAGCGCTGCAGCCTAGATATGGATGTGTCCCCGACTAGATTGGTGAGGTAGAGTTTTCCATCTACACCTCCTGTGGAGAGAGCCCTGCCAGGGACTCTGGGGAGCAGCTATGTAAATAATGAATGTCTTGGGGTGTGAAACATACAGAGATAACCTTCAAGACAGGCGCGGATCAGTGCCTTCACATTAGCTGATAGGATTAAGGTAAAAATCTACAGGAGACCACTTCATAAACACACTTTCTTTCTGGATACAGATACCACAGTGTTATATGTACGGTTGCCGGCACTGTGGATGAGAGATGGTAGAAAGTAATCATGAGAGACAGGCTCTGGTTTACCAATTTGATGATTCTGATCACGTGCCCTGGCTCGTATCTGGTTCACCGTCCTCCAACCAAGCTTAACCAAAAGCTTTGTGGCATTCCATGCTTGTCATTCTTTTGTTTACAATGGAACCTTTACGGCGTCATTGAACTAGTTTAATGCTTGATTGATTATTATGTAACTGTCATGTTATGAGTCATGAGCTGGGATACTGGACGATGCACAGAATCATTCTGGTTTTGGCCTAGATGGATTATCAAAAGATGAAGTATGAAAGCTGATGACGTATTCATATGACCACTGGACTGTGGAAAGTGGGAAAAAGTCATCTGCCTTTAAAGACCTTCTGATGTCTCTATGAAGCTGTCAGAGACTCCACTACACACAGGCACATAAACAGATAAAAAATGACACAACTTGATCTCCCTCTCTTTGATCAGCTACATGGAGAGATGAGATGCATTCAACGAGCATATGCTGCCGTCCACCAGAGAAGAAGAAACACATAGAGAACAAAACTACTTCTTGCTCGCTATTGTCCCCATCTGTCCATCCATATAGCATTGTGAAACCACATAGCCTCCGCCTGCTTTGCCTCCCATCTTTTCAGAAGCCGGGGCTCTTGCTGTGCCACAGAAGTGTTCCAGGACTGGATTCTTTCTGCTCTGCTCCACCATGCTGGATGGATCCCCTGTTCTCTTTTGTACCACTTCACTTCCACTCTTCACACGGTCACATCACAGAGGAAACACTATACAGAACTGAAAACATCAAGTGAACTGAAGAACAGAAACTCAGGAGGAGATGAACTTGGAACGCCCCCCAATTACCGACAGGCAAAGTTCAGACAGAAAATGCCATGTACCTTTTTTGTAACTATTTATTTGAAAATAAATGTCAATGTAGTCTAAATTAAGTCTTGGCGTTAAGGCGTTGCTCTTTCAGGGATGTCTCACTCCCAGAGTGTGCATCCATCACTTAGATAATAAAATGAACAGTACCTAACAGGTGGAGGCTGTTATGTTGGGTAGCAAAATAAGACATAGCATGTAACGCATGTTATGAAAACAGCAAATTAGAAATAAAACCCAGGGCATGGCTCAACCGCAATGACCATCATTGGATGTGTGTGTGGGAATGGTCAACTGAAACGCATATATCAGGAGACACGTTGCTGTCAGGTCTACTCCCAGGTCTTCAGTCTGAGCTGGCTTCAATCCATTTGGTTGAAAAATAACACTAACGCGGTTTTAAAGAAGGGCGGTTATAGCAGTTGTTGGATATTAGCAATGATGAATCTGAGAATAAAGGTTCCCCTCTCCTTCCCATTACGGTGCTGGTGTGTGAGAGGGGATTGAACACAGAGTAATAAGTCATGTAACTGTGGTAATTAACACAAGCAGCTGTAACACAATGACCCCTATTCATCAAACCTATTAGGCCTTGCAGGTTTCAAATGTGCAATTATTATTTGCTTTTTATTTTTCACCACTCTGATTCCAAAAATACAAATCCTTTTGAATACCAGCTCTCCAGCTGTGTAACCTAACAGTGCTGTTGTCAGTGGTCTTCTGCACAGCTGAAATTCACCTGTCTTGTTGAAGTGGGTTGGTGTTCCCTCTTTAGGTATTTTTTCAGTGCACAATATAAGAGTACATAAGGATGCGGAGGACTTCTCATGCTATAGTCTCCCTTGTAACCATTTATGTAATTATTACTTCTATGAGCCAAAGAGCAGTTTTCTTGGTTTTGATAAGTAACATATGAGTGGAGGATTTGTTTTTTGTGTTCTGCTCCCAGTATGTCCCTTGCTTAGTGATGTCCACATAATACAGAATGGGGTCTGTAGTATTAGCAAGGGTGAGTGTGATCATATACCTGTATAAGGAGTGTGTAGGTAGAGAAAGACATTCACGGCCAAGGTAGCGAGACTGAGAGAGAGGGCTGTTGCATTTTTTAAAGCTCCCCACCAGAGCATCTTAGGGGAGATATTATGGTTGCCTGTGTTGCTCAAGGACATATCAGCATATTTTTAAACTTGCATGCAGGGGGATTCAATCTAGCAACCTTTCGGTTACCGGTCAGATGCTCTAACCATTAAGCTATCAACCGCCAATATAAGCAACAGTATGTTGAGCTATAGGTTCCTCCTTCAGGACAGACAGACCTCAGCCCAGGCCAGACTGGGCTTTAGATAGGCTACGGCGAGGGTTAATCCTGGAGCCACAGGCAAGTGATTTAAAGACAGCATAAACAGATAGTCAGGGAGACTGTCCAGAGGAGAAAGCAAGGATAATTGAAGTCTGGTAAGATAGAATGTACGTACAGACTTCATCCTGAGGGTTAGTAGTCAACAGCAGTGCTGCGTTGCATTCTTCCTAACTTTATCAAGCTAAGGGAAGAACTCAGTTTCCAAGTCTTCAAAGGCAGTGGTTTAAAAGTTGTTTATTGCTGCCCAGATCCATGCAGCCCCGGCTAGGGCTTGGAGTATGGGAGGAGCGGGGGAGTCCATGGAGCTCCAGAGGGGGAATTAGTATTGCTATGTTAGGCCTTAGAGCTGCCTCAGTCGGTCAAGGATGAGTAATGGGTGTTATTGATGCCCCTGGCAGGGGTTGGTATCTCCCATCCAACCTCCATAAACTACTCTCATTTTAACATCTACTTTTAGGGGACAAATTATCACTTAATATTGAAGGATAGTTATTTGAAAATGTTAGGTTATTGCATGTCAGGGGCTAAAAACCTTCCCTTTACTCAGAACAACAACGCTAGGCTGTTTTCTCCTCAAAGCCAGGCACTGATTCTTTGGGGGCACAGTCATTTTCTTCTTGACACATGACACCTTCAGTAGTTTTTACAAGGTGTCTTTGGCTCTGACTCCACTGGTTCCCTTCAGCAACGGGGGGTGGGGACGACACACAAAGTCAAATTGAATCCAGAAAGGAGGATTTTAAACGGAAAGATAAGGGAGCAGATATGCCCCAATCATCATTTGATTAGAAAATCAATGTCCTTTAATGTCGTAGTGTGTATGTGCCTTTGGTGTTAAAAGTGTGACAATGACAATGTGGGCTGTTAAATTAGCCTTTTAAACAGCTGCTATCTTTTTTGTTGTTAGGAGCTCCATATTTTATGTGGTGAATACTCCCTATCTCTCACATAAAGCCTGTCTGTCAAATAAATTACTTTTTCTTTTAGGGAAACTTTGTTGAGGAAATACTTGGAAGCCTTGGATGCTGGGAACATTTCTTAGTTAAAGATTGAGTTTATTCAGCCAGGTTCAGTTGTTACATAACACAGGCGGAATAAAGTTGTCACTCATTTTCTGTGGCAGTTTTTCAGATGTGCTGAATAGAGGGAAAATGTTTGATTTGTGCCGAGGTTTTCCTGTGTGGAATGTAAAAGCTAAAATCCTTTGGCAAATAACAAGAGTGGAAACGAGTGGAATGCAATAGCTGAACAGAGATGTCAACCAGGCTACAGGTAAACTCCTCAATCTGCCATTCTTGTTTTCATATGGTATTGTACGTTTTCCACATATCGAACATGCATTAGCCTTGCTTGAGTTCCTCAGTCATTTACCATATATGTGTTTAAATATTAAGGTATAATAAAAGGACGGAGCTTTAATTTAAATTAGAATTTGATTAAACATGAAATACATTGCTAAATCTTACATGCTTCCAGCCAAACCAATGTGTCACAAGAAAAACTGTTCGGCTGTCGACTTTGGGTATCCGGCCTTTCTTAAAGTCGTTTGTGGATGCTGTGACAGGGAATGTGGAGCCTATCCAGTCAGTTATATTTTTTAGCTTGATTCCATTTTATATCCCAAATTCTATAGATTTTTCACATTTCCATTTTTCCAAGTGTTTTCAGGTTTTTGCTATCAAAAGCACACATTTTTTAATAGAAATACAACACGGTTGGATCAAGAGTGTACATAGTAAGAGGTACATGGGATGGTAAAACTCTCTAAACAAATACCCAGTGGATTGATGAGAATAGTTATGAAATAATTCTGCCAGGTAAGCCTAGGTTACTTTGTAGTTAACATTTAATTGAGAAGGATTTTGAGAAATCCTTTATCTACCAGAATACTCTTTCCATTACCATAATCGCTAACGGCTACACAAAATGGGAGACAGGCACATGCAGACAGAAATTCTCTTTACCTCAGAAAGGTTCAGGAAATACAATTAACTGATGCATTCTGTCATGTCTTATGGACATACTAATGTTCAAAAACATTAAATTGTTTAATTTCAATGTTTTGCATCTGGATTCCAGTTTAGTATCTGTTGTCCAGTCGAAATTCTGTATTTTATAATGGGTTTTTGTATGCACCCAAAATTATTTTGTGGTTGAATATATTAAATGTTCTGATATTACAATGCATATTGCATAATCATAAGATATCTAATTAAATCATAAGATATCTAATTTTCCCAAATATTATTCCTCTGTTCTCAACGATGTCATGAATTTCACCATGTGCATCAGATTGATGTCTTCCTCTGATATTTTACAGCTAGTTTTGCGCCTAAATTCTCACATATTTATGTGTTATTGTAAATGTTTGTAAAACCTAGTGAATTGTAAAACATGTAATCATTGTCTTCTTTAGTTCACAAATATTTTGACATATTTTACATAGTTTTCAAAATCAGACATAGTATCGTTATTATGCTAGTGCAGATATTGCCGCACCTAATTTGTAAGCATTTCAGTTATATTAACTTATTACTTTTCACAATTCACAAAACATCCACACTTGCCAAAATAAAGTTGTCATTCTTCTCTTTCTTGTGATGCCTAGAATGTGCCAAGAATGTGTGTTAAATCCCAAAAGAAGCTTTAGCGTTTTTATAGATGCCATGAACAGACAATGTACTCCATTGAGGCCATTCAGCCATTACTGCAGTGTGTTTGACAGGTCATTACAAATGTTTCCGCTTCTGTAACGTTAACAGAAAAAAACACAGGCACAAGCAAGAGTATGGAAGAGTCGAAGGAGTAAAATGAAATCAATCCAGCAAGGTTTAGGTGACAAGTGGATTTTGTACCACTCAAACACAGGTAATAGATGGCTGAAAAAGACAGCTTCTCAAGTGTGTGGGGCATGCTCTTTGCTAATGTTACACAGCCCATTGGGACTCCCGACCACAGCTGGCTGTGACACAATCTGGAATCGAACCAGGTTGAAGTGACGCTCTTCTAGCTGGGTGCGCCACTCGGGAGGCACTGAATATACCGTATCTTTAAGCAATAAGGCATGGGGGGGTGTGTTATATGGTCAAATTAGACCTTTAGGCAGATCATAACCATCGAGTGCCTAAATACAGTCCTTAACCATGGTATATTGGCCATATACCAGAAAGCACAGAGGTCTCTTATTGCTATTATAAACTGGTTACAAGAACAATTTGAACATTAAAAGGTACTTCTGTCATATATCACGGCTTTAAGCAAATCATCATTCAGGGTTCGAACCAGCAGGTTAAATATATTATTTTTGCCCCATACAGTGAACACCTCCGTAGCACAGAGTAGGCCTGCAAATGACTAAATTGTCACATTATTTGCCACAACTTTACTGAGAACAATGACTGTGCGTATACTATTTCCCCTAACATAATTGGGTCTTTCGTCTGTGACTACATCAAATGTGCGTTCATGTTTTCTTTGTGATATTTACAAGAGAAGATCAGGACTTTGCTTTCCCTCCTCTCATCAATATGCTGAGGGTGACGATTTTAAGCCTGACTTGCTAGTCTCCTCTCTCTCCTCCCCTCCACTCTGGTCTCCTCTCTCCTCTCCTCCCCTCTCTTCACTATCCTCTCTCTCCCCCGTCTCTCTCTGGTCTCCTCTCTCTCCTCCCGTCTCTCCTTTCCCCTCTCTCTCTTCCGTGGTCACCCTTCACTGTCTTTCTCCTCATCTTCTCTGCCTTAGTGTCATGCTGTTGTGCTGGCAGTGTTTTCACCAGCTCTGCATATCGATCCTGTTTTATCGCCACCAGCTCTCCGAGCAATAAGCCGGCAGGAATATGGATGAGGTCTGGTCGGCAGGGGATGTAGCTGCTGATTAATATTATGAAAATTCACATTCATGTGCCTCATACGCACACTGATTTCTGTGTGGAAACTGGAAAGTGTTAGTAATGCACAATGAGGGATGTTCTCCGGAATGGTGATGAAGGGGTTGGAGATAAGGGGCGCGTCCTAAATGGCGCCCTGTTTCCTACAGTGTACACACGCGCCTTGGTCAGGTGTAGTGCACCGTTGAGGATAGGCTGCCGTTTGGGACTGAAACGGTGTGGTCCGTTGGGACCTGAAGGTGATGAGTGCAATGGCGTCCTGGCCCCCTGCTACTCTGTTTCAGCCGTGTGGCGGCTTTCATAATCTATTGATTACTATTCAAATGCAAGACAGCTCCTAATCAGTGTCAAGGTATTAGAGATGGATATTTATCTCCAAATGGAATTGGCTTATGGCCCTCTGTCATTCCGCTAGAAGGTTCACACCTCCCTCGCGCGCGTACCTACCAGGCCGTACACAGCTCACAGGACGACACGGGAGATTGGGGTCTCCTGCCGTAGATGATGGACTGACATAAACCTGTCCAGTGTGCTGTGTGGATAAAGTAGATTTAAATCGTACGCGTCAATATCGAATTAGGCTCGATTATATTACTGTGAGTGGCTAATCTAAATGGACCAGTTGAAGGCATTGCCTAACAGCCAAAACAATACTTAGATGTCTTCTGTTTACTGTCTAGTTTAATGGCTGTGGTGTGGTGGTGTCACAGACACACTAATGTCTGCTCTCCTCCTCATGTGCATTAGACAGCTTCTGCTCCACCAGCGCCATAGCTCTCCCCTTAATGACATTCTCGCTCCAGCTGTTAAAAACACAACCAAATAATAGGCCACTTCCAGCTCTGTTTGACTTCCCCGGCTAAGCACCATCAATCTAGTCTAAAGACTAGCTCTTCAGCTACACCCCATTATTGGCCTTCTCTTTTCTCTCCTGGTCTCGTCACAACAACTGCATTATTAAAGAGAAGCCCGCAACAATGACATTGGGGGTAGTTAGTCTGCCCACCCACTCGGTCCGGACAGACGGTACGTGTCCTTGACATTGCGTCTGTCTGTTGATTTTCTAGTGCATATATAAAAGTGTCATTTTAAAGAGAATAATAACCAGTGGAGCTACAGAGGATTGTGTCAGTTGCAGTTGTTGAAAGTAGTGGCTTATCGCCCGGGGGAATAGGTCCATCAATCAAAGAACAATGATTTTTCTTTCATTTTTACCTATAATATCCCTGTTTCCTGCCGTGCCTCCTGGATAAGATTAGTGATTGAACACAGGGAGCTCGCTGGCCGAACCGCCGGCACGTAAACCCCCATCAAATACCTAGATTGAAAAAGGTACCGGGAAACCCTGTGGACTTGCTTTCAGACCAATGTAAAACACATAAAAACACAGTCAGTGTGCTCCCGGAATGAAGGCATGAGGCTGGATCTCTGCAGCGCTCCGCAGGCAGACCGGCAGGTTGTTCTGGAATACCGTGGCCTCCGTGTACGGGCGCAGGGATCCAGACAGGATGTACGGAGCAGTAATGGCTGTTGACGCGTGCCACAATAAGAGGCTGTTGCTATTGATTAAACCAGATTGCCTTCTTCATCTTGCGTGCCTATTCGTATCAGTGTTATTTATCAGAGTTGTCATTTGGACAGCATCAGTATGACCGCTTTATTCGGAAGTACGGCCCAATCACTTCCATCCACTTATAACGAGGTTCACCCTTTCAATTTTCCTGTTAGACACACGCCGTAGTCAACTTTTGCATGGCTGATACACAAATTCCCGTCATTAACTTTTATTGGACAACAAAATGCGTCTCCACACCGCGCTATGGCAGGTTTATCACGGCCACCGCGGGCAGTAATAAGCGTGTGGAGCTTTAAATCGAGTGAAGTTTTTCCTAGGGAGTCGTGGTTGGGGATGGTGGGCGGTCTTCGAGGCCACCGACCTTGACACTCGATGCTTGCGAGTACCAATCACTGGAGATGCTTTTTGTTTTCTAACCTCAACCCTAACCTTAACCCCGCTGGAGTATTGCCTAACCCTAACCCCTAACCAAGGCTCGTAGCTCAGCGTTTCCCTCCGCGTACGTCGACTCCCCCGTAACACGCGTGCACACATCAGGGGTTTAAAATGTAAGTGAAAGTGTGCGCCAGGCACGATAACAGGTTGCAAAGTACATGTCCGAGGCTGTCTGTTGTGTGGACTACTTGGTGTTTGTTTAGTGAGGTTGGAGCTGCTGCTGTGCCTGGATCCTGATCCGTGGTGCCCACTGTGCACAGTGTGAATGTGTTCCACAGTGCCTGTCCCTGCTGTGTGATGTTAATGATTGCAGGTGTGTGCAACGTGTTGGCACACCGACGCCCCAGTGTGAGCGAGCAGTAGCGTGCCCACCCTCAGAACGGACACGGGATGACTGATCGGCAGCATGTGCTGTTGCACGGCTCCTGTGGTTTGCATGTTTAGCACCTGCTCTGATGTCCCCCCCCCCAATATCGGCGCGCGTACCACAGACTGCAGGGACGAGAGGCCCAATAAACTAGCCTTGAGGATTCGTCTTTGGGAAGGTCGGGCTGCCATGCCGTCTTTGTAAGGTCTGAGGTGTCTCATATGAAAGGCCCTCCATATCCAGTTATGTCAATGACAGGGCTTGTCTTACTCCTGCTCCGCCGTGCTCCTTCTGTTGCTCCCGGCAGCATCGGCCCGTTTGCGTCAGGGGCCAAAAACAATATGCTGTAAATTGCGCTGTGGCCTCTTCAGGGCGGTGTGCTGCCCGCGAACGTGATGTGATGGGGTATTGATTCCTCGGCACAGTGTTAAAATTGCCTGCCTTCCTCCCAGCCCTGGCTGACGCTACAAGAGACAGCTTCCAAACAAGGGGATAGCAGCAACCACGTCATCATGGTCTGGTGTCTGGATGGGGGGTGGGGGGGGTTCTCTTTGCTCTCTGATTTCGCCTTCCCTGGCTTCCTTGCCTAGTTACAATAGAAATAAAATAAAAAGAGGGAACAGAGAGGAGCTGGACAGAGATGACAGCGCTCTGCTGAGGGAGGGAGAGAAAGAGTGAGAGAGACAGAAGAGAGTAAAAAGGGAGGGAGGGCTAGAAGAGGGGAGAGAGAGGGAGAAGAGAGAGAGAAAGAGGGAGATGGGTTAGATGAGGAATGGAGAAGAGGAGAGAGAAATGGGAGAAGGGGAGACTGAAAGGGAAAGGGAGCAGATGAATGAGAGAAGTGGAGAGAGAGAAAAGAGGAGAGGAGAAAAAGAAAGAGAGGGAGAAGAGGAGAGAAAGAAAGAGAGAGCACACAGTAAAAACCATCAGTCTGTCAGTCTGCCACTGTTCTATAATGCTATGCAGACTGTCCATTTAATGAAAGGGTCATTTATTTATCTATTTACACAAAACATGTACATATTCTCCCTTTTTCCATTAATATAAGGTGCAATATTTGCACATAGACAGTTTTTTAATCTGTTGATGTTAACATTGTGACAGTGAACAACAAAGTCTGGAAACAGTGACATGCCCTTATCAATCTGAGTTTGATTAAAACATATTGTAGGACTCTTTTTAACGATGGATAAGGATGAATAATGCACAGAAGTGCTTGTGTAATGTAGAAATTGACAAATAATTCTCCCAGACCACAATTAACTCCTACAAAGGCACAAAGCCATGTCATGCTCCAACTACTGTCTCACAGTCAGGCTAGGGATAGATCTGGATGGACACGTCATCCCATCTAACTGTCCAAGTATCGTAGATAGACGATGGCATCCTTTTTTATGTCAAGGTTGTGCATTGTGTGCATGGATGGTAAATTGGTAGGAATAACACAATATAAAGGAGTTACGTTGGTTACCAACTTTTTACAAAGGCCACAAACTGTATGAGTTACTGTCCGAATAATCCGAACGATTAGGCTACTCCTAAAATATGTCATATTTCAAATATCTCACCATGTTGATAGATTTTTGTAGCCTTCATGAGGCTGAGCATTCTCTTGTACATTAAAATAATCAGATATCTGTTATGTAAGTTCACATTATAAAAATTAATAGACTTATTTAGTGGCCTTATCAGGAAGTTTTTAATTTTATCGTGCTCATCAGCTTAAACCATTTAGCTCATTTTACAAAAGTCGCCCCGTAATACTTCAGCTAACAATCTGTCTGTACTCATATTCTGTACAGCAGGCCCTATCGTCATTGCACTCTGCAGTCTTCTTAAACCAGAAAAACACCCTCAGTTAGGCTAAAGCCTAGAGATGGTTAAAAACAACTAGACATAAGGTTCCTTATTGCGCTTTTTATGTATATTTATTCAACCTATTAAAATCCAGATGCGTCTGTTTTTGAAGTCACAGCCTATAGGCTAATATATTCTTCAAACCTTGAGACATATTCAAATTTATTTTCAAGCGTTATAGGAACGCATAATAGCATTTGTTTTATCTTGATGTAATTTCGATTGGAAAAATACATATCTTATTCCTGTTGCGCAGTATTAGTAAATGAACATGTGTCAATATTAGAAATATCCTGTTCAAGTCTATCCTGTCAAGGTAACACTTACTGAAAGCCAATAGATTTGGATGTTAGATCATGACACAAGTTAAAAACATTCCCTTTTCACAGTTTTGACTGCTCGGTGCTCTCTAGATGTTTCTACGACTTGTTCTCTTGGCACTAGGTTAATAGTCTATCACAAATGTGTTGAACATGTAGGCTATGGCACATAGTGAATAGGCCATTTGGCATCAAATGGCGTAGGTGAGGAATTTATTTTTTCAATCATCTGAGTTGACCTGAAATGTTGTACCAGAACGTAGAGGTGTCTTGGAGTACGAGTGACAGGCTCCAAACTGGTTTGTCTTTAACCCGGGACATGGCCCAGATGATGGGAGGCACTCCAATGCCTGACCTACTCCTGTAATGGCAACAGTGACTGCCTTAGGTTTCCTTCTAAAACATCCACACATTTCTTTAACCTCTGTTATTGTATGCTAACGAAACCTAAGCCCTTAACATAATTTACGGCTCGTGTGTGTGTGTGTATCATGTATTTGTGGTGTCAGGTCATTTGTTGTAGCAAGCTATTCATCCAACCCCTCTGGTCCTGTGCATTCATTTGCTGATACACTTGTTCTGTTATTAGTGTATATGCCTACTCTGCATGTTGGGAAAAATATTGACATTGTCAACGCTGCTGCTCATCGCGCTTGACTCGATCAGAAGCCCCATGCTCCTCCATATCGGATGTCAAGCACGAGGGCAAAACTCATAAACACAGTTCACACCTCAGCGCTGAAGTGACTAGTGATTGCTCTCCTCTTCAGAAAAAGGGATTGGAAGGAAGCATTGGGAGGGCTGTGTGCTGGAGCTGACCCAGCTGTTTAGATGTGAATGTAGCACCGGAGTATTGATAATCTCCTTAGTCTGGGACTCACTTTGGACGGGGTAATTGTCTCTGTGTTTCTGTGTTTAAACTAACTGCGTTTTGGCTTCCTCATAAAATACTCCGGGCTGAAAAGCAATGAAACAATGATGAATTACAAGTGGTATCCATGCTAAACAGATTGGGCTTTAAAATGTGTCTTTTTTCAGATGTGAGTATTTTTTCAAATGTGTGTCTTTTTTCAAAAGACACTATCAGGAAGTCTAGGGCCAGCCTATAATGTAATGCTCTGCCATTAATATAATGTGACATTCTCGTACTGTTTGACAATTAATGACAAATTGCCCCTACAGAAATGCAACCAAACCTAGATTTTACCTAAGATGGCAAAAAACAAAGATTTGAAAAAAAAGACATTTTCAGTTTGTAGATGCAACATATATCTCAGTGCTTATCTTTTGATGACTTGCATTTCTTTTTGAAATAGCACATTCCAGTGAAGTGTCCAGTGATTTGTCTTTGATGATTGTCTCATTTGTAATAGACAGGGATTGCGTTGGTCGCTTTCCTCTCCGTTAGAGTGAGAATCACACAGGATCTTTGAAGTGTGCCTTGACCACCAGGGTGCCAAGATAGCACTAATATTATCCTGACCTAAAATGAAATTGATAAGGCAGTAAAACCTGCCGCAGATCTCAATGTACAGGTGTTATTATGTTTGTTGTTTCAGTTGAATGGCTTTTCTTTTTGATGTCAACATTTTAATAGTCTTATACATGCTATTAGAATAATCATAATAATAATAATAACTGAGTTGCGTTTGTAAAGGCCTGATGTAGTATTTTAATATATACAGTGCCAGTCAAACATTTGGACACACCCATTCAAGAAAAATCATAGTATTTTCCTTAGTTTAAGCTGCTGTATATGGAAAAATAAGAAAACAGAAAAAAACAGAATAAGCTTGAATCAGTTCAGTACTTCTTGTTGAGTGCCGGTGTTTCAACTATGAAGTTCAAGGCAATATGAGGTGGAGCACATTAACAGTTAAACCAATGAAACACCCCACATCCAGATGGATGGTCAACTGGACAACATATCAGCCTAAACCTCAGTACAAGTGTGCTTAATAAAGCACGAAACCAATGATATCATGAATTAATGTGGATATATGACATTCAAAAACAGGCCATTATTTATCAGTTATTTGATATCTTAATTGGGGTCTTGCCTATGCTTCTAGCGTGGTACTTTCTGTTCACAGGGAGCTCTGCAGAATTTGTCTTGAGCAGCAGCTCTTTGTGTGTGTCCCAAGTAGCTCAGGCTCATCGAATGAGGAGTAGTGTTGTCCATTCACCAACTATACATAGCGATGCTGAAGTATGTACTTTATGTTGACATACTGGTGGGCTATTGTTGTAGTGCCTAACAGTCTCTTCATTGTGTCTCTGTCAATGGCAGCGGTGGCTGACGGGGTTTGTGGCACAAACTGTCTTTCTTGCCTTGTGTGGTCGTTGTTGCCTTGTCGTTCTTCAGCAACGTCGTGTCCACGGTGACATTTGTCCCCTTGCGACCCTTTTGTAAGGCTCCACCAGCCTCTTCGTCACAGGCTCCGACAGTCTCACCTGCTGCCTGAGAGGCATCTTCCCCCTCAGTGCGCATTCATTTGTCTTGGTCTTGTCATTGTAAATTACGCACGCTTTCACTGTGTACTCCAATTAGGCCTATAGACTGATAAGACTGCCTGGGTTGGGTCGATTTATATAGGGGACGTGCCATTTTGAGATTATAATTACATAGATAAATACATATGACCCGCCCTGTTCCTGATTCACAATCAGTGATTACATAATTGTCGACGCTATCTTTTGCTTCTCCTCGCCCATCAATTTACCCCTCCTGCCCTCCCCACGTTTGCCTTCACCCCATTATATGCTATTGTACTTAATTTCTTTAATCTGTTGTTATTAGTGTGAAATGAGTTGTGGTATAGTTTAGGTTAGCTTGCGAGGGATTTTTTCGGGGAAGCTGAATATACTTGACTCCGTGTGGACCTGAAGATTGATTAGTGTATGTAGGCAGAAGCATCGACATCACATAAAATGACGTTTTATCAAGGACGTTTTTATTTCAGCACCTAAACTATGGGCACCATTTACACAGCGCAATGTCATGTATAAATGTGGCTATTAGTTTGGTGCTGAAAACCTTAGTTTATGATTAAAAAAATAAATATATATATATATATATATAGTCCGCATACGGTAATCGCTCCCCAAGTATCCTCAGCTATTATGGGGGTGATTATAGACTGGGCAAGGCACTTTCGATTGTCAGGAGAAGAATCGGACCAGCCCTGTCGGGAGAAGGAGGGGGCAGAGAGGGGGAACTATTCAGAAAAGGACATGCCCTCCTAAAACAGCTGGGAAAACCAGTTCTGCTTGTGATAATGAGGTTGTAACAACGGCAGAGAGATACATAGACTTATGTAGAAGAAGGACGATGGGGTACAAAAAACAGGAGAGTCATTTAAAAAAGTAATACGTTATGTGTCATTATGAACCTCTTTCTAGTCTTAAGGAAAGGGGACATGGATATAATATCAAAGATGCCATCTTGGTGTGTAAAACCCCCGGGGCCTTCAGGTGGCCCCTCTCTTTCTCCATCACTTCCTCCCTCTATCATTCCCTGTCAATTCTATTATTTTTCACCATGAAGCAGATTCGTTCTCAGCCCACCCATGTTCCCGGTAAAGAACCGAGACACAGGGAGTGAGAAGAGAATCCTCCACCAGTCAGGGCGTCTCTGTTTCACAGCCAAGAGCCATAGATTGCTTTTCTTCGGTGTCGGGGTGTAGATGGCATGAGAACTTTGCAATTATTTGCACAATTAGTTGTAATTACGGTGTAAGCATTTATCATGTGTGCCTAAGAAGTTGCGGCATGTATTCTATGGGGAAAATAGAAGAAATTAATATGGATTGTTTTTCCTTCCGGAAAGTGTAGCTTGTTTCGTTGATGGCAATTAGCGGCTAATACCTGTGAGATGTCCCGTCTGCTCTCCTCAACCTCATGCTGCTTCCTTCCAGCTCCACATTGAATAGACCATTAATGATGCGTGGGGAGCACAGGCAGGCAGGACGGTTGTTAGTGAGTTTGGTGTTGTGAAGTTACTATCGGGGCTGTTATAGGTTGTGGTTTTCATGGAGACAGAGCGGCCAGGTTAGCGTTAATAAGTTGTTTAGTGTTGTATGGAACATTTTGGGCACTGTGAGGCTCGCCTGTTATGGTTACATGGCAGTTCTGTGACTTCAAGTCTGTTATCGAGTGGTAACGTTGGCTCTGCAAATATGGGGGTTTCTGAGGCTGGAGAACAAATCAAGGACACGGGGAGAGCAGAGGTTGTGTTTGTTAAAGGTGTATCTATACACACAGCGTGCCTATTGACGGGGGAAGTTATCATGCCTTGTTCTTTTGTGTTGGTGCCTGATAAATGTTCATCCTTTTCGCATCTTTCCGTTGTCATTTCACAGGCTAGCCTACGTGAATGCTCGTAGTCTCGCGTATGTGCCTGAGTTGTTGCTGTGTTTATAAACTAGGTTTGAGAGTGTATTTCTCTGTGTGAGTGAGATAGTGTGAATGATGATGGTGTTGCATAACTCTGATGTCCTGCTAAGTCTAGCTAATTTTCCTGAGAGGTATTGAAGATGAGCAAACATGTAATTCATGATCTAGCTCCCATTATGAGATGATAAAAACATGCTGTCAATTGTCTTTATAGGGGGTGAAATAAATGTCTGTGATTTAGGAAACACTGAAGTAGCCAACTACTATTGTCACTTTGTGAAACACAACGTTATTTATTACTGGCGCTTGCAAAGCACGAGGACCAAGTTTCAATCTTCCTCAGGGAAGCTTATAAATATTAAAATTTATAAGCTTCCTCTCTTTCTCAGCTATTCAGATCTGAAAACTTTCCTGACCAGATACACAGACATCTATATACTTAAATGTAGCTATATTCCTTAACTTCTCCTATCTGAAGTAAGAACAAAATTATATTATTGTTCCAAACTAATGAAACAGTGATTTTAGTAAACAGAGAAAGACATTTCCAAACAGATACACAAAAGTGTATAAAGTAAAATCTTATGCTTCTTACCTTTTTTGTTACAAGACCAAATTAAATACTCTGAAGACTTCTAACACTTTTAATACTTTTTATCAAACACGTCTGACACTAATACATCAGACTTCATATACCTTTGGTACTTTTAAGATTTCTGATTCATAATTTTGAATAGTTCTTAAAATATATAAATGTTTAAAATGATAGTACGTCACACAGGGTGAGATTTAATAGTTTGCACACAGCAGCTGTAATAGTTTGTATGTTCAGTGGCTACCATGTGACCTTTTCTTCTGCCTGTTGTGCTGGGGTTATTTTGCTTGTACTCATCCTGGGGCAGTGGTATCATGAACTTTACTCAGTACCCAGATTTTTTAGCCCAAGTCCTGGTTGCCTTAGCCTGATACTCAATCCCTGCCAGCGTCCTAAGAAGAGGTCCTGAGCTTCTTGTCTGGAAGTCATTGCAATTAATTAATTGACTTTGTAACAAAATATCTGACAACAGAGTTGTTTAAGGAACCACATCAAATTATTGTTTTGGAAGAAACTGAAATTTTGACCACAGTCCTATCAAGTTAGACAAAAACGTTGGAGTATAAAAGCTACTACAGGATATTACTGAACAGTTCTTCCTCTACCACACTGAAAGATTTTAAGTTAGCCCCAGTAACTTTTGTTGTAAAGTTAAAATCTAGTTGTCTTTACTATTCTGCCTGCTGTGCTCCATTACTTACTACGGTGTTATTACATTCATATCAAGTAGTTAGGACTTCAACACCATGAACTGTACTTACCTCACCTCCTTGCTTTATTTCTTCCAGAGACATCCTTCCATGCAGGCAGACATCCATCCGCCATATTGGTTTTCCTCCCTCCTGTTTATATTGAACTTGACCTCTGAACCCTGACCTCCTGCATAATCTTGGTAATCATTTCATTTTTTATTTGATACATTTTGATTCATTTCTCAATTTTGCTATTTTTGCTCCATTGTTTATCATCATCATTTCTTCTTGTTATTAAATCTCCACAAGAATTTTGTCCCTTCTAATTAACATTAAATTTTCTCAATTTAGGCATTTAGGCATTTAAAATTATTTGTATATTCTATTAGTTTTTTATTCTGATTTTCTGCTTGTCTCTGCATAATCATTGACCTCTTCTGTACCTAACTTGTTACATTTCTACCACAGTACACAGACATTTGTGTTTGTTTATGTGTCATTTTCTGTTTGTATATCTATTTGATAGAATATCTAATTAGTCGTGTTTTCAATGACATTGTGTTTTTTTTTTATTACCAAGGATCCCCATTCCCCTTACAGCAACTCCCAGCCTCTGTGTGTGTGTGTGTGCATACCTGCGTGCATGGTATGTGTGCATTGTTGCGTCCTTGTGATTGTGTAAGAGTAACGGAGAGAGAGGCGGCGACACAATGGGAGGAAAGGAACAGAGTCATTCTGTCATTATCTGTTTTTAAGGTGTTGCCCCTTGCAGATTGCGAGTGAATGATTCTTGAAGGACACCCACCAATTGGGTTAATACGACGATAAACAAGTAATATGATTTGTGCTCCCTGAGGGGTGTGATCCAGTGAGTGTCTGGCTGCCTGTGGGAGGTTCAGGGTTAGACATGAAGCAAGCTGGCGGCAGGAGGGAGAGGGGAGTCACAAGGTTGCCACCCAGAGCAGTAGACTTGCTTGTCTCAGCAGAGTAAACATCACCCCTCGTCTGCACACAGTAATGGCTAACAGAGAAGGACATGGACAGAAACACTATATCAGAAGGATAGCGACTGGCTGCTTACTCTGCCTGGCGGAGCAGCCTGCATGGTACACACAAGCGTTCCTTTTTTTATCTCTGGCCTTATGTCAAGAAGTGGGTGCAGGCCTTAGCTTAGACAGGGACGGACACACTCACTGACACGCACACACACACGCGCGCACACACGCTCACCCTACTGTGTTTCTGACGACAGGACAGGCGTGGCGCTGCATTTGTTAACAGGTGTCCCGTCTGGCTGTCCTCCTGGCTGGTTCAGGGTGAGGTGTTCCCGTGGCCCACTCTTATCCACAGACAAGTGGAGAGGGGCCCAGGTTCGCCACAGTGACTGTCCTCGCTGTGCCTTATCAGGGACCCCCTCACACGCGCCGACGCGCAGGACACACACACACGTAGTCGGTCTGTCATGTTGGTGCCTGTGCTGCATAACAACAGCGGATATTGTGAGCGATAGAGAACATCTTTGGCTCTGACCCTCGATTGTTTGGAAGGTTTTTTGATTAGCTGTCGTCCCTGCCTGTCAGATTCCAGCTCTTCATCTGGAGGAGGAGGGGGGGGGGCGGCTGTGACTGGCACCGTTATTGAAATGCAATTTGGATCAGGCAATAACAAATAGATAGCACCACACTTAGCCCCACAGTAAGGAAATTGTGGCGCTGTGGACCAATACGTACCTCCAGCGCTGTGGAGTTGCGTCGGTAACATTCACTCGGTGCTTCCAATTAGAGCCCAGGCCGGCAAACACTAACACAGCTACATCTCTGTTCTCCTCGAGTTTTATTTACACAGCAGTTTTTGCAGAGACATTTGTTACAGTGAGCTTAAAAAGAGAGCCTTTTTCTCTTCTCCCCCTAAGTAGGAAGCAAGCACAGTAGGCTGCTGTTCCCTGGGCAACACCCTCTGGTTTTAAGCCTTACAAGGAGCCACACTCGTCAGACAGGCTCATCTTGCTCGGCTGGACCTTGGGCCGAAAGTTCATTGGCAATTATTTGTGACTTGAGGGGGTGTATCAAAAACAATGTCCTCTGTGAGATTCAATCTGCCCGTTATATCTGCGTGTCAAGCTGGCGAGCGTGAGGAGCGCCATTTAAAATCTCATTTATTTCAGCGGAGCTGAATGACACTGTCTGCAAAAAGGTCGAGCCCGTTGTTTCTTACATGCAGAGGGAACACATACATCCCCTGAATGTGGAAGAGCAGGGGATTATGGTTAGCATATGCAGAAAGAGCAGGAATTCAAATGATCCCCAACAAGAACATGAAGGTGATATTACAGTCTTATGTCAGCCTCCACGCCTATATCCACATATGGCTACAATCACAGAGCTGTCTGCTCATTGTGAATTATGTTGGACTCTTGATAGTTTCCCCAAGTACATAGATCGGACATTTGATTAAAAAATAAAATTTTGTTTAAAGCAAGCGCAATCTGAGAAAGTGAGAAAAAGGACAGACAGAGACATCCCAAACCCTGAAACCGTCACTGACACGTTCTTTAACAAGCTCTGAAAAACAGATGCCGATGGAAGAGGCCTTTACAAAGAGCCTGTTCAATATGTGTTAAGATGGAGCCTGAGACCCCTATTTAATCTGAGCACATCAAAGGCGTTTGTCCTCCAAAAGCCTGTGTAGTCTCTTCTGAAGCTCCCCTCCTGTCCTACCACACATTCAACGCAGGATTTTACTGAGAAATCCTTCCGACCTTTTGATTTTGGTTTGTTAAAAACCAGCAGACTGATTTGGGAAGGTTGATATCTTGCCTTTGCTTAAGTGCCGAGGCTGTCCTGTGATGGCGTTTGGTGCTGCTAGCGCGGCTTGTCCCTTGTTGACCTGTTTTGTTAACTCCACCACTGTATTTCACCACCTGATTAGATGTCACTCAATTAATAAAAGCACATTGTTGTTGAGAGAGCAGAGCAGAGCAGCCTAGCTGAGCTGCCCAGTTGCCATGGAGTCTCTGTGTGTGTGTGTGTGTGTGAGTGTGTGTGTGTGTGTGTGTGTGTGTGTGTGTGTGTGTCTGTGTGTGTGTTAGCAGGGCTTCCTTGGCCTAGCGTAGCTCCCACAGCACCAGCAAGGAAAGCTCAGGCTGCACTAAGAGAGATATACTGTACAGGGAAACAAAAACTTTCACACCCAATCAATGCGAACGGTGTGGCTAGACTCGTTTTTTTTTCTCAGGAAAATTAAAAAGGATGTGCTTAGCAAGTCACAGAGGACTCTCCTATTATATAGGCAGCTATGAGAGGAGCTAGGATTAATAGACCTCTGCTAATACACCTCGCATTGGTGGTCCCCCAGCAGCCTCCGATCAGGTAAGGCCCAGTGAAGCAAAGATCATTTATAAGTGGTTCATTATTTTATCTTCAGATTCTTCTGTCTGCCATTGATTTAATAAACACTGATGAATCTGCTTGTAAGCGAGAAGTGCCACTTTTCATTTGCTAGATTTGGGCAGTCCCATGATAACGGAATTATGCGGAGACTCAGATATTTAAGTTTCAAACAAAATCAATTGACTTTAAAGTTAAAAGAATCTTATAACGCTATGCACAACAGACATCTCAACAATTTACTAGAATGTGGGCAAGAACTGGACAGGAACATGGAAAAAACTGGACAAGAACTGCATAAGAACCGGACAAGAACCAGACAAGAATATGGACAACAACATGGACAAAAACTGGACAAGAACCGGAAAAGAACCAGACAAGAATATGGCCAAGAACCAGACAAGAGCATGGACAAGAACCAGACAAGAATGGACATCAACATGGGCAAAAACTAGACAAGAACTGCACAAGAACCGGACAAGAACCAGACAAGAACATGGACAAGAAACGGACAAGAACCAGCCAAGAACATGGACAAGAACCAGACAATAACCAGACAAGTGCATGGACAAGAACCAGACAAGAACCAGACAAGAGCATGGACAAGAACCAGACAAAAACCAGACAAGAATATGGACAAGAATATTGACAAGAACCAGACAAGAACATGGACAAGAACTATGCAGTTGCAGCATTTTTTAACAGGGGCAAAGTTTGTACTGTTAGTGTCATTGTTAGCATCTCAACTGTCAAATGTATCTGTTTTTAATCAATGGATTATAGAAGATATATTTTGGGGCATTTTATGCTGTATTAAATACATACAGTGAGGAAAGATAGTGGACAGTGTTTTGCTGTCGGTGAGACATCTCAGTGTAATTCTGGTAACGAGGAGTTATCGTTTTGCTGTCTTTGTTATCATGGTGGTATGTGAAGCATTTGGAATTTGTAGCTGGTACAATCCCAACCTGTGAGCATAGACACTGCAGACAAGTTGTGTAATTCATGCTTGATAGGTATTTATTTTCATGTTAGTGGATTTTTCTTAAATGAAATATTTTCATTCATCGCAGGTACTCAAAGTCAAATTCCCCCTCATCCAGATATGGCACTGTACATAACTGAAAAGTCTGTCCTATAAAGTTCTGTCAAACTGCTCTGATTACCCGTGAAAGGATTCAACAATGTGTGACATCAACAGTAAGGAACAATAATTAATGATCTATCAGTGTTGTTCAGATGATTAATGGATTTGTTTTTATTGCGTGATGGACCAACAAGCTAGTCTGAAATGGGAATTGTTCCTCTCACTGACGGTGAATAGTAAGACACAAGCTCTGTCTGAAATACTTTGTTGTACTGGCACTTCTTTTACAGATTTTTTTTTTTAATGTTTTTTATGCAGGTTTTCTTATGGAGATGAAACCTATTTTACTAGAGAGACCTGTTCAAGATATCACAACTTACATTATGTTTAACATGTGATTGGAAGGATGTTGGTCTTTTATTTTTTTCCATTAGAAAGACATGATTTTGTGTAACACACAGGAAAAGGTGTTCGGGTCAAAGGTCAGGAGCATCTCAGATCAAGACAGTGGGCTTTAATCCCTCCTTCCCACTGCATCCCATCGATTTTACTGTTCAGTTTCTCTGATAACAAGAATCATTTAAAGGTCACATTCTGATGTCTGTCAAAAAGAAAACTGCCTTAATGTGTTATGGGCAACCTTTGAAGCGTATGTTGTGTTTGTCAGAAAGCACTGACCGATTCTTGGCACATCGGAAAAATGTGAGAAATGTGGGGATAGAAAAGGGCTGCATGTATTTTTAGAGAAGAATGACAAAACCTTTACTTGAATTGTACAAAGGTTCAGAAGGGTGATTCCAATAGATTTTCTTTATGTGTAGCGCTTTAAGATAATCATAACCATTTGTGTAATACAGAAATTATTCTCTTCCAAGTACAAATTTTTCATTCATCAGAAGACTGCAGACTTTGCCAAATCTCACTGGTGATCCATTTACTTAAAAATGCTTGGCGCATGCTAACCTGACGGACATACAAAAATACTGCTAATGAGAGAACCTAACCCATCCTGGGTGGTGGAGCCGAGGAGAGGCAAAGCAGTGGAGAAGAGAGGCTAACATGACAGGCCCAGCTTCAGCAGGCAGCATCCAGCACTATATTTCTGTGTCAGGGTCCAGAGAGCCAGGGAGTCATCTAATGAATACATGATGGATGGGTCAGAATCCTGTTTTTTCAGGCCTGAATGTCAGAGTTCTGAGAGGGGAGGGCATTGGGTTTTTTTTGAGGTGCTAGACAGAACACCAAACCTATGAATGCAATAACTGTTCAAAGATCACAGTGAGATCAGTGCCTATCTATCCCCTCGACCCCCACTCTCATCCTGGCCTCTCCCTCCAACACATTCAACCAGAGAGCTGACCTTTAAGAGTAGCAGCTCAGGGATATGGAGCTATGAATCACAGATCCTTATGGAGCCTCACGGCCCAGCGCCTCAGGCACTTAGCATTCTGGGAGATAGATGTCTTCAGGGATAATGCGATCAAAGAGGAGACATGGACTGTTATCAAAGCCTCCACAGCACAACATTCACACCTGTGTTGGGATAGTTTGGTGTAAGCAGCCTGCAATAATGCTACTCCCGTGTTTGGTTCACATAGCCTTGTTTTAAATCAATCTGAAAGCACTTAACTGTGTGGACACAGACTACACAAAAGCAATAAACATCAGGCAATAATAGGCTGTGAATGTTTAAGCACTTTATTGAAACTAGTGCTTTGACATTTCAGTGTGCTAATCTCTAGCCGGCCTCATGGTTAAACTTGATACCGTATGTAAGTCTGTCAAATAACCTGAAAATGCCTTAAAGAATGTCACACTTCCGCAAAAGATGTATTCTTTACATTCTGTTTAGTAGCGGCAGCCCATGGCGATAACACCAACAACACGTTCCCCTCAAACCTGTCCGGTCTCTGAGCCCTCTATTCAAACCAACAATACGTATGATGGAGCATTATAAATAGTTGATGTGCAGGTCTGAGTGATGTGTGCTGCGCTCTGCTACCTGCAGGGTTGAGGCCGGCAGCACTGCCAGATAGTGACTGACTAAATGGAGGGAAAGGAGAAAGGGAGGAGAGGCTGGAGCAGCTAGGGTGGAGAGGAGAGAAGCAGCCGCCTTTCCCACTCACCGTAGCTGGGTCAATATAAAACCTCATTACTGGGGTGTCATAGAAAATGTGTGCACTTTCTGCTCCATCTAGCAGCAATTTTGCTGGATAAGCATTGCTCTCGTTTGGCCCGTTTTAAGCATTTTCGCTAAAGAAAGGCTTGCAAACAGGAAGCCATAGCTTCCCCCACAGGGACCCTGGCAGCTTCAATCCCTCCAGCGCTGCCTCTGCTCTTATGCTAACTGTGTGTGTTAGTAGTGTGTCCTAAGTAGACAGAGCAAGTGTAACTCTTCTCCTGTCATTGTGTGTTGTTGTAGTGTGTAGTTGCTGTGTGTGTGTTGGGGGGGCTAGTTGTGTGGCCTATGATCCTATGTTCGCTGAATGGCACAGCTTAGCAGGGCTTTAACATGCTCAGTATATGGGAACTAGTCTGGTGCCTTGTATAGCCAGATTTAAACTGGCAGTGTCTCTGCACGCCTTGGTGTGTTAGCCTGTTTAAGATGTGTGTGTGTGTGTGTGTGTGTGTGTGTGTGTGTTGAGAGGTAGAGCTAGTGTGAGGGGTTTTGAACACACAGCCTGGCCCTGCTTTGACACCCACTGTTAATTAATCCTCTAATAACCCAGTTAGAATGTTGCTTCGAAAGCCCCTCTGTACGTCACATTCAGACACACAGCTTTGGCTTTTACCCTCTCCTCACCTAACCTCTCCTCTTTTTACCCCTCCTCTCCCCATCTTCACTGTATGTGCTTTTCTCTTTCCATTTGTATTTTTCCTTCACTTCGGTTTTCTGTCTGGTAGCGGTATGGTAGCAGTGTCGTTGGAATGAAGACTTTGGCAGACTATTCACATGTTGATGGTATGTAAGTTGTTTCATCCTCTGTGCAAAATTGAATGTTAGGAAAGTAAACAGAACAACATGCTTATAAATATGGATGGCTGCCTCCTGGACAAGCTGCTCAGGGTTTGTGAGGCTTGGCACCGCCTTCTCGTAGTGGAAAGCTGTTATTTCTGAAGGGAAGAAATCTAAAGAAAATAATAGAGAATACGGCACGCCGTTTGGCTACCCTACAAGATAGATGTTTTCTATATGCGTGCAGCAGAGACGCGGTGAAGGAGACGCAGCTGGCTGAGCAGAGCACAATGTACTGTAGGCTCCACAAATAAGTCCTTGCATAATACATGATGGGATGAAATTCAAACCTGCAGAAAACAGAAGGTCAGTAATATCTTGACCATAATTACTGACAAAATATTTGCTGTATCTGCAACTAATTAAACCACAGACAAATGTCCTGCCTCTATCCCCAAAGATTTACGTTGACCTCCATATTAATCATGAAGGATCATGGGAGAGCATGTGTGTGAGAAGTGCTTTGTTCTGTGTGGTATTACAGTATGTTACCCTCCCCCACCCCTTACCCTTCACTCTGCCACGGTGTCGCTCAGATGGAGTGCCAGGCCTGGAGGTGGAAGATCCAATTTGGAGTGAGAGCTGAAAGGAAGAGTTGGCATGGGCTGAAGGTTGTGTGGCTTCCTGCTGGACTAAGGGGCATGACCAATCAGCTAGACTCTAATTAGAGTGGAGTGGGACACTAGGGCTCCCCTTGCAGGATTGGGTGGGGGGGTGGGAGACCTCCACTAGCAGAAGGGAGGGAGGGGGGCCGGTTGGTGCGTACATGTGTCTGAGGTGGGGAGTTGAGAGGAG